>WNWK01003866.1:100000-154027 GCA_009830355.1 Cherax destructor
TGTGGGCATGACAACATGTGTGGGCATGACAACATGTGTGGGCATGACAACATGTGTGGGCATAACAACATGTGTGGGCATAACAACATGTGTGGGCATGACAACATTTGTGGGCATAACAACATGTGTGGGCATGACAACATGTGTGGGCATAACAACATGTGTGGGCATGACAACATGTGTGGGCATGACAACATGTGTGGGCATGACAACATGTGTGGGCATGACAACATGTGTGGGCATGACAACATGTGGGCATGACAACATGTGTGGGCATGACAACATGTGTGGGCATAACAACATGTGTGGGCATGACAACATGTGTGGGCATGACAACATGTGTGGGCATGACAACATGTGTGGGCATGACAACATGTGTGGGCATGACAACATGTGTGGTCATGACAACATGTGTGGGCATGACATCATGTGTGGGCATGACAACATGTGTGGGCATGACAACATGTGTGGGCATGACAACATGTGTGGGTATGACAACATGTGTGGGCATGACAACATGTGTGGGCATGACAACATGTGAGGGCATGACAACATGTGTGGGCATGACAACATGTGTGGGCATGACAAACCTTGATTTTATCAGTGTGGTGGTGGTGGGAACTTGGTATTTCCCCTTCAATACAGAACATAAACTCACAACAGTGATCATGTCTGGGAACTTCCATCCCCTGGGAGCACCTCAACGCTATTTTGTAGACACATGTCTTTACTGATTTGGTCGTGTGTCTGGCAGGTGAGTCTTGATGTAATATCAATATACAAGTCCCTTGTCTGAGGCAGCAATTGGCGCTGTGGTACCTTCCATGTACTCAACCTGGTTCATGGTATCCTGAACAATGTGTAAACCATTTTGTTATATGAACGGTAGGTTCCCCCATACCATGATTTTCTGAAGAAATTTGACCGTCTACACCAGGACATCAACTGAGACATGTCTCTGGGTGAATACCAGAAGACCCGTCTACACCAGGACATCAACTGAGACATGTCTCTGTATGAACACCAGACGACCCGTCTACACCAGGACATCAACTGAGACATGTCTCTGTATGAACACCAGACGACCCGTCTACACCAGGACATCAACTGAGACATGTCTCTGTATGAACACCAGACGACCCGTCTACACCAGGACATCAACTGAGACATGTCTCTGTATGAACACCAGACGACCCGTCTACACCAGGACATCAACTGAGACATGTCTCTGTATGAACACCAGACGACCCGTCTACACCAGGACATCAACTGAGACATGTCTCTGTATGAACACCAGACGACCCGTCTACACCAGGACATCAACTGAGACATGTCTCTGTATGAACACCAGACGACCCGTCTACACCAGGACATCAACTGAGACATGTCTCTGTATGAACACCAGACGACCCGTCTACACCAGGACATCAACTGAGACATGTCTCTGTATGAACACCAGACGACCCGTCTACACCAGGACATCAACTGAGACATGTCTCTGTATGAACACCAGACGACCCGTCTACACCAGGACATCAACTGAGACATGTCTCTGTATGAACACCAGACGACCCGTCTACACCAGGACATCAACTGAGACATGTCTCTGTATGAACACCAGACGACCCGTCTACACCAGGACATCAACTGAGACATGTCTCTGTATGAACACCAGACGACCCGTCTACACCAGGACATCAACTGAGACATGTCTCTGTATGAACACCAGACGACCCGTCTACACCAGGACATCAACTGAGACATGTCTCTGTATGAACACCAGACGACCCGTCTACACCAGGACATCAACTGAGACATGTCTCTGTATGAACACCAGACGACCCGTCTACACCAGGACATCAACTGAGACATGTCTCTGTATGAACACCAGACGACCCGTCTACACCAGGACATCAACTGAGACATGTCTCTGTATGAACACCAGACGACCCGTCTACACCAGGACATCAACTGAGACATGTCTCTGTATGAACACCAGACGACCCGTCTACACCAGGACATCAACTGAGACATGTCTCTGTATGAACACCAGACGACCCGTCTACACCAGGACATCAACTGAGACATGTCTCTGTATGAACACCAGACGACCCGTCTACACCAGGACATCAACTGAGACATGTCTCTGTATGAACACCAGACGACCCGTCTACACCAGGACATCAACTGAGACATGTCTCTGTATGAACACCAGACGACCCGTCTACAATAGGACATCAACTGAGACATGTCTCTGTATGAACACCAGACGACCCGTCTACACCAGGACATCAACTGAGACATGTCTCTGTATGAACACCAGACGACCCGTCTACACCAGGACATCAACTGAGACATGTCTCTGTATGAACAACAGACGACCGGTCTACACCAGGACATCAACTGAGACATGTCTCTGTATGAACACCAGACGACCCGTCTACACCAGGACATCAACTGAGACATGTCTCTGTATGAACACCAGACGACCCGTCTACACCAGGACATCAACTGAGACATGTCTCTGTATGAACACCAGACGACCCGTCTACACCAGGACATCAACTGAGACATGTCTCTGTATGAACACCAGACGACCCGTCTACACCAGGACATCAACTGAGACATGTCTCTGTATGAACACCAGACGACCCGTCTACACCAGGACATCAACTGAGACATGTCTCTGTATGAACACCAGACGACCCGTCTACACCAGGACATCAACTGAGACATGTCTCTGTATGAACAACAGACGACCGGTCTACACCAGGACATCAACTGAGACATGTCTCTGTATGAACACCAGACGACCCGTCTACACCAGGATATCAACTGAGACATGTCTCTGTATCAACACCAGACGACCCGTATACACCAGGACATCAACTGAGACATGTCTCTGTATGAACACCAGACGACCCGTCTACATTAGGACATCAACTGAGACATGTCTCTGTATGAACACCAGACGACCCATCTACACCAGGACATCAACTGAGACATGTCTCTGTATGAACAACAGACGACCGGTCTACACCAGGACATCAACTGAGACATGTCTCTGTATGAACACCAGACGACCCGTCTACACCAGGACATCAACTGAGACATGTCTCTGTATGAACACCAGACGACCGTCTACACCAGGACATCAACTGAGACATGTCTCTGTATGAACACCAGACGACCCGTCTACACCAGGACATCAACTGAGACATGTCTCTGTATGAACACCAGACGACCCATCTACACCAGGACATCAACTGAGACATGTCTCTGTATGAACACCAGACGACCGTCTACACCAGGACATCAACTGAGACATGTCTCTGTATGAACACCAGACGACCCGTCTACACCAGGACATCAACTGAGACATGTCTCTGTATGAACACCAGACGACCCGTCTACACCAGGACATCAACTGAGACATGTCTCTGTATGAACACCAGACGACCCGTCTACACCAGGACATCAACTGAGACATGTCTCTGTATGAACACAGACGACCCTCTACACCAGGACATCAACTGAGACATGTCTCTGTATGAACACCAGACGACCCGTCTACACCAGGACATCAACTGAGACATGTCTCTGTATGAACACCAGACGACCCATCTACACCAGGACATCAACTGAGACATGTCTCTGTATGAACACCAGACGACCCGTCTTGCCAGACAAAACCTCACAATACTCTTAAACTGTTTTAAAATTAATTTGAAATAGTTACCCTCTAATAATGTATTACAATAGTTACCCTCTACTAATGTATACAATAGTTACCCTCTACTAATGTATCAACATAGTTACCCTCTACTAATGTAACACAATAGTTACCCTCTACTAATGTATCACAATAGTTACCCTCTACTAATGTATCAACATAGTTACCCTCTACTAATGTATCAACATAGTTACCCTCTACTAATGTATCAACATAGTTACCCTCTACTAATGTATCAACATAGTTACCCTCTACTAATGTATCAACATAGTTACCCTCTACTAATGTATCAACATAGTTACTCTCTACTAATGTATCACAATAGTTACCTCTACTAATGTATCACATAGTTACCTCTACTAATGTATAACATAGTTACCTCTACTAATGTATCAACATAGTTACCTCTACTAATGTATCACAATATTACCCTCTACTAATGTATCACAATAGTTACCTCTACTAATGTATAACATGTTACCTCTACTAAGTATCAACATAGTTACCCTCTACTAATGTATCAACATAGTTACCTCTACTAATGTATCAACATAGTTACTCTACTAATTCACATAGTTACCTCTACTAATTAACATAGTTACTTACTAATGTATCAACATAGTTACCCACTAATGTATCAACTAGTTACCTCTACTAATACAAATAGTTACCTCTACTAATGTAACACATAGTTACCCTACTAATGTATACATAGTTACTCTACTAATGTAACAATAGTTACCTCTACTATGTACACATAGTTACCCTACTAATGTACAAATATTACCTCTACTAATGTATAAATAGTTACTCTACTAATGTATCAACATAGTTACCCCTACTAATGACAAATAGTTACCTCTACTAATGTATCAAATAGTTACCTCTACAATGTATAAATAGTTACCTCTACTAATGTATAACATAGTTACTTACTAATGTATCAACATAGTTACTTACTATGTATAACATAGTTACCTCTACTAATGTATCAAATAGTTACCTCTACTATGTATCACATAGTTACTCTACTAATGTATCAACATAGTTACTCTACTAATGTAAACATAGTTACTATAATGTACATAGTTACCCTACTAATGTATCAAATAGTTCCCTACTAATGTATCAACATAGTTACCTCTACTAATGTATCAACATAGTTACCTTACTAATGTATCACATAGTTACCCTACTAATGTATAACATAGTTACCTACTAATGTATCAAATAGTTACCTCTACAATGCAACATGTTACTCCTACTAATGTATCAACATAGTTACTCTACTAATGTATAAATAGTTACTCTACTAATGACAAATAGTTCCTCTACTAATGTATCAACATAGTTACCTCTACTAATGTATCAACATAGTTACCTCTACTAATGTATACATAGTTACCTCTACTAATGTATCAACATAGTTACCCTCTACTAATGTATCAAATAGTTACCCTACTAATGTATCAAATAGTTACCTACTAATGATCACAATGTTACCTCACTAATGTAAACATAGTTACCTCTACTAATGTATCACATAGTTACCTCTACTAATGTATCAAATAGTTACCTCTACTAATGTATCAACATAGTTACCTCTACTAATGTATCACATAGTTACCTCTACTAATGTATCAACATAGTTACTCTCTACTAATGTATCAACATAGTTACCCTCTACTAATGTATCAACATAGTTACCCTCTACTAATGTATCAACATAGTTACCCTCTACTAATGTATCAACATAGTTACCCTCTACTAATGTATCACAATAGTTACCCTCTACTAATGTATCAACATAGTTACTCTCTACTAATGTATCAACATAGTTACCTCTACTAATGTATCAACATAGTTACCTCTACTAATGTATCAACATAGTTACCCTCTACTAATGTATCAACATAGTTACCCTCTACTAATGTATCAACATAGTTACCCTCTACTAATGTATCAACATAGTTACCCTCTACTAATGTATCACAATAGTTACCCTCTACTAATGTATCACAATAGTTACCCTCTACTAATGTATCACAATAGTTACTCTCTACTAATGTATCAAATGTTACCCTACTAATGTATCAACATAGATTTACTCTACTAATGTATCAACAATGTACTCTACTAATGTATCAAATAGTTACCTCAAACAATATACTATGTATCACAATAGTTACTTCCTACTAATGTATAACATATTACCTTACTACATGTATCACATAGTTACCTCTACTAATGTATCAAATAGTTACCTATAATCCAATATAATAATGTATCATATTCATTAGTTATCCTACTAATGTATTAATTGATTACTTACTCTATCTCTAATGTATCAACATAGTACCTCACTAATGTATACTATACATAGTTACAACCTACTAATGTATCAACATATTACCTCTACAATGTATCAAATAGTTACCTCTACTAATGTCATACATATAGTTACCTCACTAATGATCATACATAGTTACTCTACTAATGTATCACACATAGTTACTTCTACTAATGTATGAAAAATTGATCTAATAATAATAACATATTGATTTAATTATAACATATAGTAATAAAATACTAATATTCAAAATAGTATAATAATATAATAATCAGTGTATATAATTACCTAATTTATCACTAATATATCACATAAATATGATAATAATCACAATATAAATCATTACTTAGTATCAATATATCTCTAGTGTCACTGATACTATACAATATTCACTTCTGAATTCAACTGCTTACACTCTATCACATGACATTACCTCTACTAATGTACATACTGATATTACCGACATTCACAGTGACATTCGACACCTCTACTACATGTACATACATACATTACAAATAGTAAGCATTTGTATTACAACGACATGTTCCTCTACTAAGTAAAAACATAGATTACTTCTATCTAATTAAATATATTACTCTATTAACATAATCTGAATACAACATAATCTATAATCTGTGTAAAAACCTAGTTACACAATCTACTAAAAGTAAAAGTCACAATGTAAACACAAGTATTCGTGTAAGTGTCAAATAGCTGACCTCTACTAGTGTCACAGGACACTACCCTACCTATGTACAAAGATACTCCTTCTACCGTGTCACTCAGACACCACTGTCTGCCATGGCACCTCTACGGGTATGACACCTGTTACCTGTGTCACTACATGGTATCACCTACACGCTTCTCTCATGTGTCACACAATTCCCTTCTCTTGTGCACATAAGACACCTTCCCTGTGTCACACGACACCATCTCTGTGTCTCACGACACGCCCCTGTAACATGAACTCATCTCTATAAGCCTTTCACCGCGTTATGACACATCAAATCACGACTCAACCTGTGTCGTGCCACCGTCACAAATCTGACTGACTACACCACTAAATACCTGACACCACAGTGTCACACAAGACCACCTGTTACCAGTGTCACACAACACCACCTGTTACCAGGTCACACAAGACACACCTGTTACTAGTGTCACACAAGACACCACCTGTTACCAGTGTCACACAAGACACCACCTGTTACCAGTGTCACACAAGACACCACCTGTTACCAGTGTCACACAAGACACCACCTGTTACCAGTGTCACACAAGACACCACCTGTTACCAGTGTCACACACTTTCAGGTACATAAGTTCAGGTACAACAGTCCATTTTCAGGTACATAGTCTCAGGAACACAGTCGGTACGGTGAATAAGCCAGTAGATAGTCAAGGCCGTCGCCAGCACGAAGAGTCAATCTCCAGGTCTGTCTGTTGAACACTCCCAGGTGTATCAGGGAGCTAGTGAACTGTCCAGTGTGGTATAGGGGAGAGTCTCGCTGACACTCTCCAGCAGTGTATATGGGAGAGTCTCGTACACTCCCTAGGTGTATCAGGGAGCTGGTGAACTCTCCAGTGTTGTATATGGGAGTCTCGTTAGCACTGTAGACCTGTCACCAGCACCACACTGCGAAAGTCTACAACTCTCAAGCAGGTCTGCCTGGCGAACTCCAGTAGTGTATCAGTAAGCTGGTGGACTCTCCAGTGTTGACTAGGGGAGAGTCTCGATGACACTGTCAGTCAAGCCGGCCCGGCAGTCAAACATCAGGTCTGATGACGTAACCCCTTGACTGCCGGCCGGTGAGGTAATTACCTAACAACCATTGTTAGATAGGGGGCCGTAACACATACTGACATACATACTGAATTACACAATGATATTCACACTGACATACACACTGACATGCACACTAACACACATACTGACATACACACTGACATACATACTGACATACACACTGACATACACACTAACACACATACTGACATACACACTAACACACACACTGACATACACACTGACATACACACTTACATACACACTGACATACACACTGACATACATACTGATATACATACTGACATACACACTGACATACACACTGACATACACACTGACATAACACTGACACACTACTGACATCACACTAACACACACTGACATACACTAACATACACACTGACATACAACTACATACACTTACATACACACTGATATACACACTGATATACACACTGACATACACACTGACATACACACTGTCATACACACTGACATACACACTGACATACACTGTCATAACACTGACATACACACTGACATACACATGCATACAACGACATACACACTGACATACATACTGACATGCACACTGACATAACACAATGATATACACTGACATACACACTAACATACATACTGACATACACTGACATACAACTGACATACACACTGACATACAACTGACATACACTGACATACACAATGAATACACACTGACATACACTAACATACATACTGACATACACATGACATACACACTGACATACACACTGACATACACACTGACATACACACTGACATACGACATACACACACTCAACGACATACACACTGACATACACACTGACATACACACTGACATACACACTGACATACACACTGACATACACACTGACATACATACTGACATACACACTGACATACACACTGACATACACACTGACATACACACTGACATACACACTGACATACACACTGACATACACACTGACATACACACTGTCATACACACTGACATACACACTGACATACATACTGACATGCACACTGACATATACACAATGATATACACACTGACATACACACTAACATACATACTGACATACACACTGACATACACACTGACATACATACTGACATGCACACTGACATATACACAATGATATACACACTGACATACACACTAACATACATACTGACATACACAATGACATACACACTGACATACACACTGACATACACTGACATACACACTGACATACACACTGACATACACACTGACATACACACTGACATACACACTGACATACACACTGACATACACACTGACATACACACTGACATACACACTGACATACACACTGACATACACACTGACATACACACTGACATACACACTGACATACACACTGACATACACACTGACATACACATGACATACAACTGATCATACACACTGACATAACACACTGACATACACACTGACATACACACTGACATACACACTGACATACACACTGACATACACACTGACATACACACTGACATACACACTGACATACACACTGACATACACAATGACATACATACTGACATACACACTGACATACACACTGACATACACAATGACATACATACTGACATACACACTGACATACACACTGACATCACATGACATACACACTGACATACACACTGACATACACACTGACATACAACTGACATACAATGACATACACACTGCATACACTGACATACACTGACATACACACTGACATACATACTGACATACACACTGACATACACACTGACATACACATGACATACATACTGACATCACACTGACATACACTACATACAATGACATCACTGACATACACACTGACATACACACTGACATACAACTGACATACACACTGACATACACTGAATACACACTGACATTATGCATACATGACATACACACTGAATACACACTGACATACAACTGACATAACACTGACATACACACTGACATAATGCATAACTGATATACACATGAATACACACTGACATACAACTGCATACACACTGACATAACACTTCATGATACATCAATGCATCTATTTGATATCATACACATACATACGACACATATGACACCTACATACACAGTGCTTATAGACTATTGTTGTGTTTGTTTTTATCAATGACTTCTATATGTACAAACTTTTAAAACGCCAGATTTTGTGATATTTCAATACGGTTAGTTTTATGTAAGCTGAGTAGTGTGTTTGTTGTGTTTGTTATGTGTTTGTTGTGTTTGTTATGTGTTTGTTGTGTGTTTGTTTTGTCTGTTGTGTGTGTTTGTTGTGTTTATTTTGTGTTTGTTCTCTGTTTATTTTGTGTTTGTTATGTGTTTGTTGTGTCTTTGTTCTGTGTTTATTTTGTGTTTGTTATGTTTTGTTGTTGTTTGTGGTCTGTTGTTGATTTTTTGTGTTTATTTTGCTGTTTTTGTGTATTTATTTGGTTGTTATGTGTTTGATTATGTGTTTGTTTGTGTTTTTTGTGTTTGTTGTGTTTGTTATGTGTTTGTTGTGTGTTTGTTGTGTCTGTTGTGTGTGTTTGTTGTGTTTATTTTGTGTTTGTTCTCTGTTTATTTTGTGTTTGTTAGTGTTTGTTGTGTCTTTGTTCTGTGTTTATTTTGTGTTTGTTATGTGTTTGTTGTGTGTTTGTTGTGTCTGTTGTGTGTGTTTGTTGTGTTTATTTTGTGTTTGTTGTGTGTTTATTTTGTGTTTGTTATGTGTTTATTTTGTGTTTGTTATGTGTTTATTTTGTGTTTGTTGTGTTTGTTATGTGTTTGTTGTGTGTTTGTTGTGTCTGTTGTGTGTGTTTGTTGTGTTTATTTTGTGTTTGTTCTATGTATATTTTGTGTTTGTTATGTGTTTGTTGTGTCTTTGTTCTGTGTTTATTTTGTGTTTTTTATGTGTTTGTTGTGTGTTTGTTGTGTGATTGTTATGTGTTTGTTATGTTTTTATTGTGTGTTTGTTATGTGTTTGTTGTGTGTTTGTTCTGTGTTTATTTTGTGTTTGTTATGTGTTTGTTGTGTGTTTGTTGTGTGATTGTTATGTGTTTGTTATGTTTTTATTGTGTGTTTGTTATATGTTTCCTATGTGTTTGTTGTGTGTATGTTATATGTTTGTTGTGTGTTTATTGTTTGTGTGTATGTGAGGGGTTGATAGCATAACACAACACATACACACACACACACACACACACACACTCATGGAGCGGGTAGAGTGACCGAGTAGCGGCCAGTGAAGTGGCGGGGTCAGGAGCTGTGACTCGACCCTTGCAACCACAACTAGGTGAGGTGAGTACACACACACACACACACACACACACACACACACACACACACACTGTCAGTTGCAGATTCCGCAACTAACACATTAGTCCACACACACTGCGCTGTGCACACTGCTTTTGTATGTTTTTATTTGTGGTCTGCCATGATGGTGTCTGCCATGATGGTGTCTGCCATGATGGTGTCTGCCATGATGGTGTCTGCCATGATGGTGTCTGTCATGATGGTGTCTGCCATGATGGTGTCTGCCATGATGGTGTCTGCCATGATAGTGTCTGCCATGATGGTGTCTGCCATGATGGTGTCTGCCATGATGGTGTCTGCCATGATGGTGTCTGCCATGATGGTGTCTGCCATGATGGTGTCTGCCATGATGGTGTCTGCCATGATGATGTCTGCCATGATGGTGTCTGCCATGATGGTGTCTGCCATGATGATGTCTGCCATGATGGTGTCTGTCATGATGGTGTCTGCCATGATGGTGTCTGCCATGATGATGTCTGCCATGATGGTGTCTGCCATGATGGTGTCTGCCATGATGGTGTCTGCCATGATGGTGTCTGTCATGATGGTGTCTGCCATGATGATGTCTGCCATGATGGTGTCTGCCATGATGATGTCTGCCATGATGGTGTCTGTCATGATGGTGTCTGTCATGATGGTGTCTGCCATGATGGTGTCTGCCATGATGGTGTCTGTCATGATGGTGTCTGCCATGATGGTGTCTGCCATGATGGTGTCTGTCATGATGATGTCTGCCATGATGGTGTCTGCCATGATGGTGTCTGCCATGATGGTGTCTGCCATGATGGTGTCTGTCATGATGGTGTCTGCCATGATGGTGTCTGCCATGATGGTGTCTGCCATGATGGTGTCTGCCATGATGGTGTCTGCCATGATGGTGTCTGCCATGATGGTGTCTGCCATGATGGTGTCTGCCATGATGGTGTCTGTCATGATGGTGTCTGCCATGATGGTGTCTGCCATGATGGTGTCTGCCATGATGGTGTCTGCCATGATGGTGTCTGCCATGATGGTGTCTGCCATGATGGTGTCTGCCATGATGGTGTCTGCCATGATGGTGTCTGCCATGATGGTGTCTACCATGATGGTGTCTGCCATGATGGTGTCTGCCATGATGGTGTCTGCCATGATGGTGTCTGCCATGATGGTGTCTGCCATGATGGTGTCTGCCATGATGGTGTCTGCCATGATGGTGTCTGCCATGATGGTGTCTGCCATGATGGTGTCTGTCATGATGGTGTCTGCCATGATGGTGTCTGTCATGATGGTGTCTGCCATGATGGTGTCTGTTATGATGGTGTCTGCCATGATGGTGTCTGCCATGATGGTGTCTGCCATGATGGTGTCTGACATGATGGTGTCTGCCATGAAGGTGTCTGTCATGATGGTGTCTGCCATGATGGTGTCTGCGATGATGGTGTCTGCCATGCCTCTATGTGACAGCACTCATTGGACGAGTCTTTTCACGACACAGATATACACTACCATACACAGTCATACACAGACATGCACAGACATACAGACATATACAGCCATATACAGCTCTCTCTCTCTCTCTCTCTCTCTCATCTTCTCTTCTTCTCTCTCTCTCTCTCTCTCTCTCTCTCTCTCTCTGTATAGTATACACAGCCATACACGGCTCTAAGCTGCCTTATACTGTGCTATACACAGACATACACGGCTCCAAGCTGCCTTATACTGTGCTTTACACAGACATACACGGCTCCAAGCTGCCTTATACTGTGCTATACACAGACATACACGGCTCTAAGGTGCCATATACAGAGGTATACACAGACATACACGGCTCTCAGGTGCCTTATACAGTGCTATACACACACATACACGGCTCTAAGCTGCCTTATACTGTGTTATACACAGCCATACACTGCTCTAAGGTGCCTTATACAGTGCTATACACAGACATACACGGCTCTAAGCTGCCTATAACTGTGCTATACACAGACATACACGGCTCTAAGCTGCCTATAACTGTGCTATACACAGACATACACGGCTCTAAGGTGCCTTATACAGTGCTATACACAGACATACACGGCTCTCAGGTGCCTTATACAGTGCTATACACATACATACACGGCTCTAAGGTGCCTTATACAGTGCTATACACAGACATACACGGCTCTAAGGTGCCTTATACAGTGCTATACACAGACATACACGGCTCTAAGGTGCCTTATACAGTGCTATACACAGACATACACGGCTCTAAGGTGCCTTATACAGTGCTATACACAGACATACACAGCTCTAAGGTGCCTTATACAGTGCTATACACAGACATACACGGCTCTAAGGTGCCTTATACAGTGCTATACACAGACATACACGGCTATCAGGTGCCTTATACAGTGCTATACACAGACATACACGGCTGTAAGGTGCCTTATACAGTGCTATACACAGACATACACGGCTCTAAGGTGCCTTATACAGTGCTATACACAGACATACACGGCTCTAAGGTGCCTTATACTGTGCTATACACAGACATACACGGCTCTAAGCTGCCTTATACTGTGCTATACACAGACATACACAACTCTAAGCTGCCTTATACTGTGCTATACACAGACATACACGGCTCTAAGGTGCCTTATACAGTGCTATACACAGACATACACGGCTCTAAGGTGCCTTATACAGTGCTATACACAGACATACACGGCTCTCAGGTGCCTTATACAGTGCTATACACAGACATACACAGCTCTAAGGTGCCTTATACAGTGCTATACACAGACATACACGGCTCTAAGGTGCCTTATACAGTGCTATACACAGACATACACGGCTCTAAGGTGCCTTATACAGTGCTATACACAGACATACACGGCTCTAAGGTGCCCTATACAGTGCTATACACAGACATACACGGCTCTAAGGTGCCTTATACAGTGCTATACACAGACATACACGGCTCTAAGGTGCCTTATACAGTGCTATACACAGACATACACGGCTCTAAGGTGCCATATACAGAGCTATACACAGACATACACGGCTCTCAGGTGCCTTATACAGTGCTATACACACACATACACGGCTCTAAGCTGCCTTATACTGTGCTATACACAGCCATACCCGGCTCTCATGTGCCTTATACAGTGCTATACACAGACATACACGGCTGTAAGGTGCCTTATACAGTGCTATACACAGACATACACGGCTATAAGGTGCCTTATACAGTGCTATACACAGACATACACGGCTCTAAGGTGCCTTATACAGTGCTATACACAGACATACACGGCTCTAAGCTGCCTTATATAGTGCTATACACAGACATACACAGACATACACAGCCATACACGGCAGGTATGTCCTCACTATACAAGTAAATAAGGAAAATAACTTTTTTTCCCGCACCTCTGAATTCATGAATAAAGCAACACTGTTGCACCATCTGTGGCCAGCTGGTGTGTGAGAGAGAGAGAGAGAGAGAGAGAGAGAGAGAGAGAGAGAGAGAGAGAGAGAGAGAGAGAGAGAGAGAGAGAGAGAGAGAGAGAGAGAGAGAGAGAGAGAGAGAGAGAGAGAGAGAGAGAGAGAGAGAGGGTGGAGAGATTGAGTGGAGGGTGAGAGAAAGATAGTCAATTTGCGTGATTAACTGCAGGAGCTATGTTAGAGTTGTGTGAGACAGTAGATGGATATCAACTCACCTCACAGAAGTGAGTGAGATTGCAAGACAAGAAAAAACACTTTGCTCACTCTGTGTGAGTGACTCTAGTTGTAAGCACTCTGTGTGAGTGACTCTTGTTGCAAGCACTCTGTGTGAGTGACTCTTGTTGCAAGCACTCTGTGTGAGTGACTCTTGTTGCAAGTACTCTGTGTGAGTGACTCTTGTTGCAAGTACTCTGTGTGAGTGACTCTTGTTGCAAGCACTCTGTGTGTGACTCTTGTTGCAAGTACTCTGTGTGAGTGACTCTTGTTGCAAGCACTCTGTGTGAGTGACTCTTGTTGCAAGCACTCTGTGTGATCTTGTTGCAAGCACTCTGTGTGGTGACTTGTTGCAAGCACTCTGTGTGAGTGACTCTTGTTGCAAGCACTCTGTGGGTGACTCTTGTTGCAAGTACTCTGTGTGAGTGACTCTTGTTGCAAGCACTCTGTGAGTGACTCTTGTTGCAAGCACTCTGTGTGAGTGACTCTTGTTGCAAGCACTCTGTGTGAGTGACTCTTGTTGCAAGCACTCTGTGTGAGTGACTCTTGTTGCAAGCACTCTGTGTGAGTGACTCTTGTTGTAAGCACTCTGTGTGGGTGACTCTTGTTGCAAGCACTCTGTGTGAGTGACTCTTGTTGCAAGCACTCTGTGTCAGTGACTCTTGTTGCAAGCACTCTGTGTGAGTGACTCTTGTTGCAAGCACTCTGTGGGTGACTCTTGTTGCAAGTACTCTGTGTGAGTGACTATTGTTGCAAGCACTCTGTGGGTGACTCTTGTTGCAAGTACTCTGTGTGAGTGACTTGTTGCAAGTACTCTGTGTGAGGAACTTGTTGCAAGCACTCTGTGTGGGTGACTCTTGTTGCAAGCACTCTGTGTGAGTGACTCTTGTTGCAAGCACTCTGCTCTGCAACTCACTACACAAGTTGTTACAGATCATTCACCACTGTTAGTTCCTACCAACCATGTGAAGATACGCCTGCCGGGACTACAAGAGTCCGAAGCCCAAAGGACGACTACTGATGAAGATGCGATGCCAGAAGACAAGCCCCACAGCAAGAGAGAAGAAGAAGTCGCCCCACCCGGGGGCCCCAAGAAAGAAGAAGAAGAAGACGTCGCTCCCACCGGGGGCCCCAAGAAAGAAGAATGAAGAAAGAAGAAGATGATCGACACCCTCTACCCAGGGGGCCAAGGCCGGGTCAACATTTGGAGAAGACCCGGGCCGGACATACCGGCGTACCTACAACAACAACAACCACTGTTAGGGAACCACTCATCATGTAGTCGACTCGACCCCCTACAACCACAAATAGTTGAGTACTATCCTGTTGGTCATGGCAGGCAGCTGGCAGCATAGTCGACCATCCTGTTGACCTTCACCAGCTACACCTGCCTCCCTCTGACGGGTCAGAGAGGTTAACCTTGCTGCTAGGACCACGTCAGACTAGCAGACACTCTCGTGCTGCTAGTTGGCTCACAATATAATAAGATGTGGTGGTGTGAGAGAGGTTAGTCTCTCCCCAGACTCCTCAGCTCTGAGCAACAACACTGTGTAGTCATGATCACAGCTGCTTCTCAACACTTCCTTGTGTAGTTGTCTTCTACCACTCCCCAGTTTATAGTGTGTTAGACAGTCTCACACTGTCACTGCTACTGTCACTGTCTCATACTGTTTCACACTGCCACTGTCTCACACTGCCACTGTCTCACACTGCCACTGTCTCATACTGTCTCACACTGCCACTGTCTCACACTGTCTCACACTGCCACTGTCTCACACTGTCACATTGTCTGTCACTGTCTCCCACTGTCTCACACTGCCAGTCTCACACTGTCTCACACTGCCACTGTCTCATACTGTCTCACACTGCCACTGTCTCATACTGTCTCACACTGCCACTGTCTCACACTGCCACTGTCTCACACTGTCACATTGTCTGTCACTGTCTCCCACTGTCTCACACTGCCAGTCTCACACTGTCTCACAGTCTCACACTGCCACTGTCTCACACTGTCACACTGTCTCACACTGTCTCCCACTGTCTCACACTGTCACTGTCTCATACTGTCTCACACTGCCACTGTCTCATACTGTCTCACACTGCCACTGTCTCATACTGTCTCACATTGACACTGTCTCACACTGTCTCACACTGCCAGTCTCACACTGTCTCACAGTCTCACACTGCCACTGTCTCACACTGTCACACTGTCTCACACTGTCACTGTCTCATACTGTCTCACACTGCCACTGTCTCATACTGTCTCACATTGCCACTGTCTCACACTGTCACATTGTCTGTCCCTGTCTCCAACTGTCTCACACTGCCAGTCTCACAAAGTCTCACACTGACACTGTCTCACACTGTCACACTGTCTCACACTGCCACTGTCTCACACTGTCACACTGTCTCACACTGTCTCACACTGCCACTGTCTCACACTGTCACACTGTCTCACACTGTCTCCCACTGTCTCACACTGCCACTGTCTCACACTGTCACAGTCTCACACTGTCTCACACTGTCACAGTCTCACACTGTCTCACACTGTCTCCCACTGTCTCACACTGTCTCACACTGTCACACTGTCTCCCACTGTCTCACACTGTCTCCCACTGTCTCACACTGTCTCACACTGTCTCACACTGTCACACTGTCTTCCACTGTCTCACACTGTCACACTGTCTCCCACTCACACTGCCACTGTCTCACACTGTCTCCCACTGTCTCACACTGTGTTCCACTGTCACATTGTCTTTCACTGTCTCACACTGTCTCCCACTGTCTCACACTGTGTCCCACTGTCTCACACAGTGTCCCACTGTCACACTGTCTTCCACTGTCTCACACTGTCTCCCACTGTCTCACACTGTGTCCAACTGTCTCACACTGTGTCCCACTGTCACACTGTCTCCCACTCACACTGCCACTGTCTCACACTGTCTCACACTGCCTCACACTGTCACACTGTCTTCCACTGTCTCACACTGTCACACTGTCTCACACTGTTACACTGTCTCCCACTGTCTCCCACTGTCTCCCACTGTCTCAAACTGTCTCACACTGTCTCCCACTGTCTCACACTGCCTCACACTGTCTCCCACTGTCTCACACTGTCTCACACTGTCTCCCACTGTCTCACACTGTCTCACACTGTCTCCCACTGTATTCCACTGTCTCACACTGTCTCACACTGTCTCCCACTGTCTCACACTGTCTCACACTGTCTCCCACTGTCTCACACTGTCTCACACTGTCTCACACTGTCTCCCACTGTCTCACACTGTCTCCCACTGTCTCACACTGTCTCACACTGTCTCACACTGTCTCACACTGTATCCCACTGTCTCACACTGTATTCCACTGTCTCACACTGTCTCCCACTGTCTCACACTGTCTCACACTGTCTCACACTGTTTCACACTGTCTCACACTGTCACACTGTCTCCCACTGTCTCACACTGACTTACACTGTCTCACACTGTCTCACACTGTCTCCCACTGTCTCCCACTGTCTCACACTGTCTCACACTGTCTCACACTGTCTCACACTGTTTCACACTGTCTCACACTGTCACACTGTCTCCCACTGTCTCACACTGCCACACTGTCTCACACTGTCTCACACTGTCTCACACTGTCTCACACTGTATTCCACTGTCTCACACTGTGTCCCACTGTCACACTGTATTCCACTGTCTCACACTGTCTCACACTGTCTCACACTGTCTCACACTGTCTCCCACTGTCTCACACTGTCTACCACTGTCTCACACTGTCTCACACTGTCTCACACTGTATCACACTGTCTCACACTGTCTCACACTGTCTCACACTGTCTCACACTGTCTCACACTGTCTCCCACTGTCTCACACTGTCTCACACTGTCTCACACTGTCTCACACTGTCTCACACTGTCTCACACTGTCTCACACTGTCTCACACTGTCTCACACTGTCTCACACTGTCTCACACTATCTCACACTGTCTCACACTGTCTCACACTGTCTCACACTGTCTCACACTGTCTCACACTGTATCACACTATCTCACACTGTCTCACACTGTCTCACACTGTCTCACACTGTCTCACACTGTCTCACACTGTCTCACACTGTATTCCACTGTCTCACACTGTGCCCCACTGTAACTCTGTATTCCACTGTCTCACACTGTCTCACACTGTCTCACACTGTCTCCCACTGTCTCACACTGTCTCCACTGTCTCCACTGTCTCACACTGTATCACACTGTCTCACACTGTAATCACCTGTCTCACACTGTCTCACACTGTCTCACACTGTCTCACACTGTCTCACACTGTCTCACACTGTCTCCCACTGTCTCACACTGTCTCACACTGTCTCACACTGTCTCACACTATCTCACACTGTCTCCATGTCCACATGTCTCACACTGTCTCACACTGTCTCACACTGTCTCACACTATCTCACACTGTCTCCACTGTCTCCACTGTCTCACACTGTCTCCACCTGTCTCACACTGCCTCACACTATCTCACACTGTCTCACACTGTCACACACTGTCTCCACACTGTCTCACACTTCTCCACTGTCTCCCACTGTCTCACACTGTCTCACCTGTCACACTACACTGTCTCACACTTCTCCACTGTCTCCACTTCTCCACACTGTCTCACTGTCTCCCTGTCTCACACTATCTCACACTGTCTCCCTGTCTCCACGCGTCTCACATGTCTCCTGCTGTCTCCCCTGCCTCCACACTATCTCCACTGTCTCCACTGTCCCACGTCTCCACTGTCTCAATCTCACCTGTCTCCACACTGTCTCACACTGTTCACACTGTCTCCACGTCACACTGCTCACACTTCATCTCACCTGTCTTCCTGTCTCCACACTGTCTCACCTGTCTCCACCCGTCCACTGTCTCCACTGTCTCACACTGTCTCCACTGTCTCCAGCAGCACCAGTTTTATATGACATCAATTCGTGTCAGCTGATTTTCCCTGACAGAGGCAATAATACTATATCTCTGGAGGAGGAGGAGGGAAGGAAGGAGGAGGAGGGAAGGAGGGGGGAAAAAAGGAAGCTAAGTGATGTCGGGAGGATAGAAATGATAATTGTGTATTGACCTATTTTGGTTGCAGGGGTCAAGTCACAGCTTCTGGCCCGATAGGTGTGTGTGTGTGTGTGTGTGTGTGTGTGTGTGAGCGATACATCTGGATCCCTTTCGTTTGGGTCGATGAAACAATTCTCTTTCATATATATATATATATATATTATTTTATATATATATATATATATATATATATATATATATATATATATATATATATATATATATATATATATATATTTATTTTAAAATATTAAAATAAAAATATATAATTTAACTTTTTTCTCATTTTCATTTTATAATAAATAATATATATATTAAACTCCTCTCTCACTCTCTCTCACTCTCACTCTCCCTCACTCTCACTCTCTCTCACTCACCCTCTCATCTCTCTCTCCTCTCTCTCTCTCTCTCTCTCTCTTATATATATATATATATATATATATATATATAAATATATATATATATTTTTTATTTTTTTATTTTGTTACATCCTTAAAATTAATAAATATATTAAAAATAATAATATTATAATAAAAATAAAATTATAAATAAAATAAAAATAATATTAAATAATAAAATAATAAAAATTTAAAAATATGTAAAATAAAAATAATAAATATTTAATAATAATAATAATAATATAATAATAATAAATAATAAATATGTAAAAAAAATAATAATAATTTAATAATAAATATGTAAATATTAATAAAATATTAAATAATATTAAATATTAAATTAATAATAATAATAATAATATAAATATATTAAAATAATAAAAATAATAAAAATAAAATATTAAATAATTTAAAAAAAAAATAATATAAAATAATATAAAAATAATAATAATAAATAAAAATATAAAATATAAATATAAAAAAAATAATAAAAATAATAATAAATAATAATAATATATAAATATAAAAATAAAAATATGTAAAAATAATAAAAATAATATAAAAAAAAATAAATAAAATATAATAATAAATAATTAAAAAATAATAAAAAATATGTAAAAAAATAATAATAATAATAAATAATAATAAATAATTAATAAATATTAAATAATATAATAATATAAATATTAATAAATAATAATAATAAATAAATATAAAAAATATGTAAATATGTAAATATATAAATATGTAAATATGTAAAAATAATAAATAATAATGAAAATATGTAAATAATAATAATAAATATGTAAAATATTAATAATAGAAAATAAAAAATAATAATAAAAATATGTAAATAATAAAAATAAAATAATAAAATTAAATTTATTGTTAATTTAAATATTTTTTAAAAAATAATAAATATTTAAAAATTTTTTATTTATTAAAATTTAAAATAATTTTTAATTTAATTAAATTTAATTTTTAAATATAAAAAATAATAATAATAATAAAATAAATATAAAATATAAATTATAAAAATAATAAAAATAAAAATAATATTAAATATTAAATAATTAATAAAAATAAAAAATAAATAATAATAATAAATATAAAATAATAATTAAAAATATAAATAAAAATATTAAATATTAAATAATGTAAATTAAATAAAAAAATATAAAAATAAAATAATAAAAATATATAAATATATATTAAATATGTAATAATATAATATAATATAATAATAAAAATAATAATATAATAATATCACACCTCCCCCCTCTCCTCCTCTCTCACTCTCTCTCACCTCTCTCACCTCTCTCCACTCTCCTCTCCACTCTCTCCACACCTCTCACTCTCTCTCTTCACCCCTCCTCTCACTCTCTCCACACTCTCTTCACTCTCTCCAACTCTCTCCTCTCTCTCCACCTCTCCCTCTCTCACTCTCTCAACTTTATAAAAAATATAAATATTAAATAAAAAATAAAAATAAAATAATAAAAAAATAATAATAAAATAATAATAAATATTTAAAATAAAAGTAAAAAATAATAAATAAATATAAATAATAAAAATAATAAAAATATTAATTAAAAATATTAAAAATAAAAATAAAATAAATATAAATTAAAATAATAAATTAATAAATATTAAAATAATAAATATAAAAATAATAAATAAAATTAAAATAAAAATATTAATAAATATAAATATTAAAAAAATAATAAAAATAATAATAATCTTTCTTTTAATTTATTTAATTTTATATTAAAATTTATTTTAATAATTTAAAAAATTTAATTTTTTACTTTACACTCTCATTCTTTATTTACACTTTATTTCCTTTATTATTTATTTTAATTTATTTATTTTATTCACACACACTAGCTTGTTATCTCGTCACTTTGTTTGTAATTTTTTTTGTTGTTAAGAGATATATAGATACAGAACAGGATGAAGTTGGAGCCATCTGTGGACCATCTATGGTCCAGCAGTGGACCATCTGTGGACCAGCAGTGGACCATCTGTGGACCAACAATTTCATTTGATCAACTGACTGTTTCATTGATGTCATTATGCTGTACGATCATGTTTTTAGGGCTCGAGTCATCTTGGGAATAAATGATGTCGGGTATAGTGATGTTCTGGAAAGGTTGCAGTCAGAGTGTAGTTGCTCCCGGCTGTCCCCTCTTGTGGTGTAGTAACTCTCTTCTCACTGTCCGTCTTGTGGTGTAGTAACTGTCTTCTCACTGTCCGTCTTGTGGTGTAGTAACTGTCTTCTCACTGTTCGTCTTGTGGTGTAGTAACTGCCTTATCACTGCCCGTCTTGTGGTGTAGTAGCTGTCTTATCACTGCCTGTCTTGTGGTGTAGTAACTGTCTTATCACTGCCCGTCTTGTGGTGTAGTAACTGTCTTCTCACTGTCCGTCTTGTGGTGTAGTAACTGTCTTATCACTGCCCGTCTTGTAAAATAGTAGTAGCTGTCTTCTCACTGTCCGTCTTGTGGTGTAGTAACTGTCTTCTCACTGTCCGTCTTGTAAAATAGTAGTAGCTGTCTTCTCACTGTCCGTCTTGTGGTGTAGTAACTGTCTTATCACTGCCCGTCTTGTAAAATAGTAGTAGCTGTCTTCTCACTGTCCGTCTTGTGGTGTAGTAACTGTCTTCTCACTGTCCGTCTTGTAAAATAGTAGTAGCTGTCTTATCACTGTCCGTCTTGTGGTGTAGTAACTGTCTTATCACTGCCTGTCTTGTGGTGTAGTAGCTGTCTTCTCACTGCCCGTCTTGTGGTGTAGTAACTGTCTTATCACTGTCCGTCTTGTGGTGTAGTAACTGTCTTATCACTGCCTGTCTTGTGGTGTAGTAACTGTCTTCTCACTGTCCGTCTTGTGGTTTAGTAACTGTCTTCTCACTGTCCGTCTTGTGGTGTAGTAGCTGTCTTCTCACTGTCCGTCTTGTGGTGTAGTAACTGTCTTATCACTGTCCGTCTTGTGGTGTAGTAGCTGTCTTGACAGGTGGTCTTCTGGTCTACTCTTGTTTTTGTGAACAGGAACAACATTTGCTTCTTTCCTGAGAGGTCATGTAGACTGTGCTGGGCAGTGCTGATAGATGCTAGTTAGACGTGCTGCTAGCTGGTCTGTAGACTGTGCTAGTCAGTGCTGATAGATGCTAGTTAGACGTGCTGCTAGCTGGTCTGTAGACTGTGCTAGTCAGTGCTGATAGATGCTAGTTAGAGGTGCTGCTACCTGGTCTGTAGACTGTGCTAGTCAGTGCTGATAGATGCTAATTAGAGGTGCTGCTAGCTGGTCTGCAGCCTTGTCTTGGTTCAGGGATTTAAGAAGATACACTTAATTAATCTTGCCGTACTGTCACCACTGACAACTTTGACACAGTTGTTGCTGCTAGCCAGGGAGGTTCCCTTGCTGGATCACCAACTTTCATCTCAACAGCAAAGTGGTCGGTAAAGAGGTCAGCTTTCTCCTGACTGCTAGTAGACACGGTCCCATTCTGCTGACGTACAGGTGGAATAAGTTCACAGGCAGAGAACCTTGTCGGTCCTTGGCCAGAGATCACCGGGTATTGGAGGCCACTCTACCTGATGCCAGGTCTCTTTGTGGGTCAGCCTCCCATCTAGAGATGGCTCACTTTTGGACTTCTTCCATTTGCTTGGCTGTGCAGGTTGCTGTTATAGATAGTGGGATGCATCTTGTACTTTCTCCAAGCCATACTTTCTCTCAGCTTGTATCTATTGTTCATTGGGAAACTAGATCCCGTGACGCGTTAATGCGGGTTAGTGCATCTGAAAATGTTAAATTTACGTCAGAACTCTGCCACTACAGTCTCTAAGTTGTCATGTGTTGTTGTCATCATTTTGGACATTACGATTTCTGTCTAGTGGGACTTACAAGTCTTCTACATTCCACGATCCAGCCGTGATGGCGTCTTTGTGTGGCAACAAACACAAACATCACATCTAGTGCAAATAAGCTATGAGGATGGTGACCACAATTATCAAGACTTATCAGAACTCTGGCTGAATGGTTCTCGTGGAGGAGAGACCCGTCAACTGCACCAGTAATGTATCAACCACGCAGCTAACACGACCTTCCTCGTCCGTGCTGCCTTGTTAAACTCATAAATAACAGCCAAAGTGGTTTTTTTTTTTGGCCTTTATTTTTCTAAAATATGCTGCGTCTGTGAGCGATCAATTAGCATAAGCTGCATTTGTAATCAGCCGAGGCATTAGCACACATCAGCAGCGGCCCAAACAATCTTTCTCTGACTTAAAGAGGCACATGAGTTCCCATGTCTCCTAATATCATGTTTACTTTTCCCACTATAATCTACCTTGTCCATAATTACTATCGCATTTGCTTTGTCTGTTTCGTAATGTGAAGTCCAGGATCTTTCCTTAATTCATGGTATAACTTAACAAATCTTTGATGACAATTGTGTTGTAGAGGTGTGAGCGAAGCTCACACCTCTACAACAACAATTAACTGTCTTCTCACTGCCCGTCTTGTGGTGTAGTAACTGTCTTATCACTGTCCGTCTTGTGGTGTAGTAACTGTCTTATCACTGTCCGTCTTGTGGTATAGTAGTTGTTGTTGTAGAGGTGTGAGCGAAGCTCACACCTCTACAACAACAATTGTCATCAAAGATTTGTTAAGTTATACCATGAATTAAGGAAAGATAACTTCACCTTACGAAACAGACAAAGCAAATGCGATAGTAATTATGGACAAGATAGATTATAGTGGGAAAAGTAAACAAGATATTAGAAGACAGGGGAACTAACGTATCTCTTAACACAAGTTAAGAGTTTTTTCTCTTGTGTGTTGGTTTAAGTTCCAAAATATTACTGCCTCGTTAGCATTAATCACTTGCTGGGACACAGAGCAATCCTGGGAAATAATTTCTGGCAACTTGGAAGGTGAATCTAGCGCGGCAGTCATCATCACTATACTCAATTAAACTTTATATATTACACCCGAATGGACACTTTAAATTAATTAAGCCATACGAAATTTAATGAAATCTTGTGAAGACTTATCTTCCTGCTGGTGTACAGTGTTGTATTAAGACTGACCTTTATCCTTCCTGCTGGTGCACAGTGTTGTGGTAAGACTGATCTTTATCCTTCCTGCTGGTGCAGTGTTGTGGTAAGACTGACCTTTATCCTTCCTGCTGGTGCAGTGTTGTGGTAAGACTGACCTTTATCCTTCCTGCTGGTGCACAGTGTTGTGGTAAGACTGACCTTTATCCTTCCTGCTGGTGCAGTGTTGTGGTAAGACTGACCTTTATCCTTCCTGCTGGTGCAGTGTTGTGGTAAGACTGACCTTTATCCTTCCTGCTGGTGCAGTGTTGTAGTAAGACTGACCTTTATCCTTACTGCTGGTGCACAGTGTTGTAGTAAGACTGACCTTTATCCTTCCTGCTGGTGCAGTGTTGTGGTAAGACTGACCTTTATCCTTCCTGCTGGTGCAGTGTTGTAGTAAGACTGACCTTTATCCTTCCTGCTGGTGCAGTGTTGTGGTAAGACTGACCTTTATCCTTCCTGCTGGTGCACAGTGTTGTGGTAAGACTGACCTTTATCCTTCCTGCTGGTGCAGTGTTGTGGTAAGACTGACCTTTATCCTTCCTGCTGGTGCAGTGTTGTGGTAAGACTGACCTTTATCCTTCCTGCTGGTGCAGTGTTGTAGTAAGACTGACCTTTATCCTTACTGCTGGTGCACAGTGTTGTAGTAAGACTGACCTTTATCCTTCCTGCTGGTGCACAGTGTTGTGGTAAGACTGACCTTTATCCTTCCTGTTGGTGCAGTGTTGTAGTAAGACTGACCTTTATCCTTCCTGCTGGTGCACAGTGTTGTAGTAAGACTGACCTTTATCCTTCCTGCTGGTGCAGTGTTGTAGTAAGACTGACCTTTATCCTTCCTGCTGGTGCACAGTGTTGTGGTAAGACTGACCTTTATCCTTCCTGCTGGTGCAGTGTTGTAGTAAGACTGACCTTTATCCTTCCTGCTGGTGCACAGTGTTGTAGTAAGACTGACCTTTATCCTTCCTGCTGGTGCACAGTGTTGTGGTAAGACTGACCTTTATCCTTCCTGCTGGTGCAGTGTTGTAGTAAGACTGACCTTTATCCTTCCTGCTGGTGCAGTGTTGTGGTAAGACTGACCTTTATCCTTCCTGCTGGTGCAGTGTTGTAGTAAGACTGACCTTTATCCTTCCTGCTGGTGCAGTGTTGTGGTAAGACTGACCTTTATCCTTCCTGCTGGTGCACAGTGTTGTGGTAAGACTGACCTTTATCCTTCCTGCTGGTGCAGTGTTGTGGTAAGACTGACCTTTATCCTTCCTGCTGGTGCACAGTGTTGTAGTAAGACTGACCTTTATCCTTCCTGCTGGTGCAGTGTTGTGGTAAGACTGACCTTTATCCTTCCTGCTGGTGCACAGTGTTGTAGTAAGACTGACCTTTATCCTTCCTGCTGGTGCACAGTGTTGTAGTAAGACTGACCTTTATCCTTCCTGCTGGTGCACAGTGTTGTGGTAAGACTGACCTTTATCCCTCCTGCTGGTGCACAGTGTTGTAGTAAGACTGACCTTTATCCTTCCTGCTGGTGCACAGTGTTGTGGTAAGACTGACCTTTATCCTTCCTGCTGGTGCACAGTGTTGTAGTAAGACTGACCTTTATCCTTCCTGCTGGTGCACAGTGTTGTATTAAGACTGACCTTTATCCTTCCTGCTGGTGCAGTGTTGTAGTAAGACTGACCTTTATCCTTCCTGCTGGTGCACAGTGTTGTAGTAAGACTGACCTTTATCCTTCCTGCTGGTGCACAGTGTTGTAGTAAGACTGACCTTTATCCTTCCTGCTGGTGTACAGTGTTGTAGTAAGACTGACCTTTATCCTTCCTGCTGGTGCACAGTGATGTGATAAGACTGACCTTTATCCTTCCTGCTGGTGCAGTGTTGTAGTAAGACTGACCTTTATCCTTCCTGCTGGTGCACAGTGTTGTGGTAAGACTGACCTTTATCCTTCCTGCTGGTGCACAGTGTTGTAGTAAGACTGACCTTTATCCTTCCTGCTGGTGCACAGTGTTGTAGTAAGACTGACCTTTATCCTTCCTGCTGGTGCACAGTGTTGTGGTAAGACTGACCTTTATCCTTCCTGCTGGTGCACAGTGTTGTGGTAAGACTGACCTTTATCCTTCCTGCTGGTGCACAGTGTTGTAGTAAGACTGACCTTTATCCTTCCTGCTGGTGCACAGTGTTGTGGTAAGACTGACCTTTATCCTTCCTGCTGGTGCACAGTGTTGTAGTAAGACTGACCTTTATCCTTCCTGCTGGTGCACAGTGTTGTAGTAAGACTGACCTTTATCCTTCCTGCTGGTGCTGTGTTGTAGTAAGAGTGACCTTTATCCTTCCTACTGGTGCACAGTGTTGTGGTAAGACTGACCTTTATCCTTCCTACTGGTGCACAGTGTTGTGGTAAGACTGACCTTTATCCTTCCTACTGGTGCAGTGTTATAGTAAGACTGACCTTTATCCTTCCTGCTGGTGCAGTGTTATAGTAAGACTGACCTTTATCCTTCCTGCTGGTGCAGTGTTGTGGTAAGACTGACCTTTATCCCGTGTTATCCAAACATTAAGACATCTTTCTCCCTTATCTTCTCTCTCTCTACATGTTCACTATCTTCTCTCTCTACGTGTTCACTATCTTCTCTCTCTCTACGTGTTCACTATCTTCTCTCTCTCTCTACGTGCTCACTATCTTCTCTCTCTCTCTCTACGTGTTCACTATATTCTCTCTCTCTCTCTCTCTACGTGTTCACTATCTTCTCTCTCTCTCTACGTGTTCACTATCTTCTCTCTCTCTCTCTCTACGTGTTCATTATCTTCTCTCTCTCTCTACGTGTTCACTATCTTCTCTCTCTCTCTCTACGTGTTCATTATCTTCTCTCTCTACGTGTTCACTATCTTCTCTCTCTACGTGTTCACTATCTTCTCTCTCTCTACGTGTTCACTATCTCCTCTCTCTCTCTCTCTCTACGTGTTCATTATCTTCTCTCTCTCTCTACGTGTTCACTATCTTCTCTCTCATTTACCCACACTGGCGTCCGCCATGCTCTTCAGAGGTCGATTTTTAGTTGGCTTCTCACAAGCTGTTATACACTTCTGACTAGTTTAGTGCATCTCCACCATCACTAGTTTAGTGCATCTCCACCATCACTAGTTTAGTGCATCTCCACCATCACTAGTTTAGTGCATCTCCACCATCACTAGTTTAGTGCATCTCCACCATCACTAGTTTAGTGCATCTCCACCATCACTAGTTTAGTGCATCTCCACCATCACTAGTTTAGTGCATCTCCACCATCACTAGTTTAGTGCATCTCCACCATCACTAGTTTAGTGCATCTCCACCATCACTAGTTTAGTGCATCTCCACCATCACTAGTTTAGTGCATCTCCACCATCACTAGTTTAGTGCATCTCCACCATCACTAGTTTAGTGCATCTCCACCATCACTAGTTTAGTGCATCTCCACCATCACTAGTTTAGTGCATCTCCACCATCACTAGTTTAGTACATCTCCACCATCACTAGTTTAGTACATCTCCACCATCACTAGTTTAGTACATCTCCACCATCACTAGTTTAGTACATCTACCATCACTAGTACATCACTCTAGTTTAGTACATCTCCACCATCACTAGTTTAGTACATCTCCACCATCACTAGTTTAGTCTTCTTTACATCCAGACACGATATGGGATGAAGAGAGTATCTAACATCATTCGATAGACACAGAGCAATGTATGGAAGCCTCCAGGAGACTACATCAAGGGCGTGGCACTTACCCCTTCCTTTAAAGAAGACTGTGTACACCAAGGTGGTGACACTAGCCACTTCCCTTAAAGAAGACTGTGTACACCAAGGGGGTGACACTAGCTACTTCCCTTAAAGAAGACTGTGTACACCAAGGGGGTGACACTAGCTACTTCCCTTAAAGAAGACTGTGTACAGCAAGGTGGTGACACTAGCCACTTCCCTTAAAGGAGACTGTGTACACCAAGGGGTGACACTAGCTACTTCCCTTAAAGAAGACTGTGTACACCAAGGGGTGACACTAGCACTTCCCTTAAAGAGACTGTGTACACAAGGTGGTGACATAGCCACTTCCCTTAAAGAAGACTGTGTACACCAAGGGGTGACACTAGCCACTTCCTTAAAGAAGACTGTGTACACCAAGGTGGTGACACTAGCTACTCCTTAAAGTAGACTGTGTACACCAAGGTGGTGACACTAGCTACTTCCTAAGAAGACTGTCACCAAGTGGGTGACACTAGCTACTTCCTTAAGAGACTGTGTACACCAAGGTGGTGACACTAGCCACTTCCCTTAAGAAGACTGTGTACACCAAGGGGTGACACTAGCTACTTCCTTAAAGAGACTTGTACACCAAGTGGTGACACTAGCTACTTCCTTAAAGAAGACTGTTACACCAAGGGGTGACACTAGCCACTTCCTTAAAGAAGACTGTGTACACCAAGGGGTGACACTAGCTACTTCCAAAGAGACTGTGTACCAAGGTGGTGACACTAGCACTTCCTTAAAGAAGACTGTGTCACCAAGGGGGTGACACTAGCCACTTCCCTTAAAGAAGACTGTGTACACCAAGGGGTGACACTAGCTACTTCCTTAAAGAAGACTGTGTACACCAAGGGGTGACACTAGCTACTTCCAAAGAGACTGTGTACACCAAGGGGTGACACTAGCTACTTCCAAAGAAGACTGTGTACACCAAGGGGTGACACTAGCCACTTCCTTAAAGAAGACTGTGTACACCAAGGGGTGACACTAGCTACTTCCTAAAGAAGACTGTGTACACCAAGGGGTGACACTAGCACTTCCTTAAAGAAGACTGTGTACACCAAGGGTGACACTAGCTACTTCCTTAAAGAAGACTGTGTACACCAAGGGGTGACACTACTACTTCCTTAAAGAAGACTGTGTACACCAAGGTGGTGACACTAGCCACTTCCTAAAGAAGACTGTGTACACCAAGGGGTGACACTAGCTACTTCCTTAAAGAAGACTGTGTACACCAAGGGGTGACACTAGCACTTCCCTTAAAGAAGACTGTGTACACCAAGGGGTGACACTAGCTACTTCCTTAAAGAAGACTGTGTAACCAAGGGGTGACACTAGCCACTTCCCTTAAAGAAGACTGTGACACCAAGGGGTGACACTAGCACTTCCCTTAAAGAAGACTGTGTACACCAAGTGGTGACACTAGCCACTTCCCAAAGAAGACTGTGTACACCAAGGGGTGACACTAGCTACTTCCTTAAAGAAGACTGTGTACACCAAGGTGGTGACACTAGCTACTTCCTTAAAGAAGACTGTGTACACCAGGGGTGACACTAGCACTTCCTTAAAGAAGACTGTGTACACCAAGGGGTGACACTAGCACTTCCCTTAAAGAAGACTGTGTACACCAAGGGGTGACACTAGCACTTCCCTTAAAGAAGACTGTGTACACCAAGGGTGACACTAGCCACTTCCTTAAAGAAGACTGTGTACACCAAGGGGTGACACTAGCTACTTCCTTAAAGAAGACTGTGTACACCAAGGGGTGACACTAGCTACTTCCCTTAAAGAAGACTGTGTACACCAAGGGGGTGACACTAGCCACTTCCCTTAAAGAAGACTGTGTACACCAAGTGGGTGACACTAGCCACTTCCCTTAAAGAAGACTGTGTACACCAAGGGGTGACACTAGCTACTTCCCTTAAAGAAGACTGTGTACACCAAGGGGTGACACTAGCTACTTCCCTTAAAGAAGACTGTGTACACCAAGGGGTGACACTAGCCACTTCCCTTAAAGAAGACTGGTACACCAAGGGTGACACTAGCCACTTCCCTTAAAGAAGACTGTGTACACCAAGGGGTGACACTAGCCACTTCCCTAAAGAAGACTGTGTACACCAAGGGGTGACACTAGCACTTCCTAAAGAAGACTGTGTACACCAAGGGGTGACACTAGCCACTTCCTTAAAGAAGACTGTGTACACCAAGGGTGACACTAGCTACTTCCCTTAAGAAGACTGTGACACCAAGGGTGACACTAGCACTTCCTTAAAGAAGACTGTGTACACAAGGGTGACACTAGCTACTCCTTAAAGAAGACTGTGTACACAAGTGGTGACACTAGCACTTCTTAAAAAGACTGTACACCAAGGGGTGACACTAGCTACTTCCCTTAAAGAAGACTGTGTACACCAAGGGTGACACTAGCACTTCCAAAGAAGACTGTGTACACCAAGGTGGTGACACTAGCCACTTCCCTTAAAGAAGACTGTGACACCAAGGGTGACACTAGCACTTCCTTAAAGAAGACTGTGTACACCAAGGGGTGACACTAGCTACTTCCTAAAGAAGACGTACACCAAGTGGTGACACTAGCACTTCCTTAAAGAAGACTGTGTACACCAAGGGGTGACACTAGCTACTTCCTTAAAGAAGACTGTGTACACCAAGGGGTGACACTAGCCACTTCCCTTAAAGAAGACTGTGTACACCAAGGGGTGACACTAGCTACTTCCCTTAAAGAAGACTGTGTACACCAAGGTGGTGACACTAGCTACTTCCCTTAAAGAAGACTGTGTACACCAAGGTGGTGACACTAGCCACTTCCCTTAAAGAAGACTGTGTACACCAAGGGGGTGACACTAGCTACTTCCCTTAAAGAAGACTGTGTACACCAAGGTGGTGACACTAGCTACTTCCTTAAAGAAGACTGTGTACACCAAGGGGTGACACTAGCTACTTCCCTTAAAGAAGACTGTGTACACCAAGGGGTGACACTAGCTACTTCCCTTAAAGAAGACTGTGTACACCTAGGTGTTGACACTAGCCACTTCCTTTAAAGAAGACTGTGTACACCAAGGGGGTGACACTAGCCACTTAACTTAAAGAAGACTGTGTACACCAAGGTGGTGACACTAGCTACTTCCCTTAAAGAAGACTGTGTACACCAAGGTGGTGACACTAGCTACTTCCCTTAAAGAAGACTGTGTACACCAAGGGGTGACACTAGCTACTTCCCTTAAAGAAGACTGTGTACACCAAGGTGGTGACACTAGCTACTTCCCTTAAAGAAGACTGTGTACACCAAGGGGGTGACACTTCCCACAGGGTAACTGGGGCTCGCAGGAGAAACTTTCCCACTAAACTTGCCATTAATATTTCACTCACGATTTATTGATAACGCGACCACTGAACGAGCGATTTATGAGTGTTTACTGTGTTTATATAAACATTATTCAAGATTTTTTCACGTTTTAACTGTTGACGTAGAGTGTGAGACCACTGTGTGTGTGTGTGTTCGTTGTTGATGTAGTGAGTGTGCCAGCAGTCTGGACTCTGGTCGTTGTGCGAGTGACAGCAGTCTGGACTCTGGTCGTTGTGCGAGTGACAGCAGTCTGGACTCTGGTCGTTGTGCGAGTGACAGCAGTCTGGACTCTGGTCGTTGTGCGAGTGACAGCAGTCTCGACTCTGGTCGTTGTGCGAGTGACAGCAGTCTGGACTCTGGTCGTTGTGCGAGTGACAGCAGTCTGGACTCTGGTCGTTGTGAGGGTGATAGCAGCCTGGAATCTGGTCGTTGTGCGAGTGACAGCAGTCTGGAATCTGGTCGTTGTGCGAGTGACGGCAGTCTGGACTCTGGTCGTTGTGCGAGTGACAGCAGTTTGGAATATGGTCGTTGTGCGAGTGACAGCAGTCTGGAATCTGGTCGTTGTGCGAGTGACAGCAGTCTGGAATCTGCTCGTTGTGCGAGTGACAGCAGTCTGGAATCTGGTCGTTGTGCGAGTGACAGCAGGTCGCTAAGTGAGGTAAGGCTCCTAATAAAAAATTTACCTCTATTCAGTTACATTACTGATATTGCGTAATCCCTTACCTATCCTTCGTTATCCTTGGTCAGGACAGTCATACCTATCCTTCGTTATCCTTGGTCAGGACAGTCATACCTATCCTTCGTTATCCTTGGTCAGGACAGTCATACCTATCCTTCGTTATCCTTGGTCAGGACAGTCATACCTATCCTTCGTTATCCTTGGTCAGGACAGTCATACCTATCCTTCATTATCCTTGGTCAGGACAGTCATACCTATCCTTCATTATCCATGGTCAGGACAGTGCAACAGGTAGAGAGGCTTCCCATTGTATACAAGCAACAGGTAGAGAGGCTTCCCGTTGTATACAAGCAACAGGTAGAGAAGCTTCCCATTGTATACAAGCAACAGGTAGAGAGGCTTCCCGTTGTATACAAGCAACAGGTAGAGAGGCTTCCCGTTGTATACAAGCAAGAGGTAGAGAGGCTTCCCGTTGTATACAAGCAACAGGAAGAGAGGCTTCCCATTGTATACAACCAACAGGTAGAGAGGCTTCCCTTTGTATACAAGCAACAGGTAGAGAGGCTTCCCGTTGTATACAAGCAACAGGTAGAGAGGCTTCCCGTTGTATACAGCAACAGGTAGAGAGGCTTCCCGTTGCATACAAGCAACAGGTAGAGTGGCTTCCCGTTGTATACAAGCAACAGGTAGAGAGGCTTCCCGTTGTATACAGCAACAGGTAGAGAGGCTTCCGTTGCATACAGAACAGGTAGAGGGCTTCCGTTGTATACAAGCAACAGGTAGAGAGGCTTCCGTTGTATACAAGCAACAGGTAGAGAGGCTTCCCGTTGTATACAAGCAACAGGTAGAGAGGCTTCCCGTTGTATACAAGAAACAGGTAGAGAGGCTTCCCGTTGTATACAGCAACAGGTAGAGAGGCTTCCCGTTGTATACAAGCAACAGGTAGAGAGGCTTCCCGTTGTATACAGCAACAGGTAGAGAGGCTTCCCGTTGTATACAAGAAACAGGTAGAGAGGCTTCCCGTTGTATACAGCAACAGGTAGAGAGGCTTCCCATTGTATACAGCAATAGGTAGAGAGGCTTCCCGTTGTATACAAGCAACAGGTAGAGAGGCTTCCCGTTGTATACAAGCAACAGGTAGAGAGGCTTCCCGTTGTATACAAGCAAGAGGTAGAGAGGCTTCCCGTTGTATACAAGCAACAGGAAGAGAGGCTTCCCATTGTATACAACCAACAGGTAGAGAGGCTTCCCGTTGTATACAGCAACAGGTAGAGAGGCTTCCCGTTGTATACAAGCAACAGGTAGAGAGGCTTCCCATTGTATACAGCAACAGGTAGAGAGGCTTCCCGTTGTATACAAGCAACAGGTAGAGATACTTCCCATTCTATACAGCAACAGGTAGAGAGGCTTCCCGTTGTATACAGCAACAGGTAGAGAGGCTTCCCGTTGTATACAAGCAACAGGTAGATAGGCTTCCCATTGTATACAACAACAGGTAGACAGGCTTCCCGTTGTATACAAGCAACAGGTAGAGAGGTTTCCCGTTGTATACAGCAACAGGTAGAGAGGTTTCCCGTTGTATACAGCAACAGGTAGATAGGCTTCCCATTGTATACAACAACAGGTAGAGAGGCTTCCCGTTGTATACAAGCAACAGGTAGAGAGGCTTCCCGTTGTATACAAGCAACAGGAAGAGAGGTTTCCCGTTGTATACAGCAACAGGTAGAGAGGCTTCCCGTTGTATACAGCAACAGGTAGAGAGGCTTCCCATTGTATACAGCAATAGGTAGAGAGGCTTCCCGTTGTATACAGCAACAGGTAGAGAGGCTTCCCATTGTATACAGCAATAGGTAGAGAGGCTTCCCGTTGTATACAAGCAACAGGTAGAGAGGCTTCCCATTGTATACAGCAATAGGTAGAGAGGCTTCCCGTTGTATACAGCAACAGGTAGAGAGGCTTCCCATTGTATACAGCAATAGGTAGAGAGGCTTCCCGTTGTATACAGCAACAGGTAGAGAGGCTTCCCGTTGTATACAAGCAACAGGTAGAGAGGCTTCAGGTCTTCACTGGCAGGCAAGAGGTAGAGAGGGTGAGGCTTCCCGCGTTGACACACCAAATAAAGGACGAAGAGGAGGAGGAGGAAGAAGAGGAGAGGAAGAGGAGGAGGAAGAAGAAGAGGAGGAGGAAGAAGAGGAGAGGAAGAAGAGGAGAGGAAGAGGAAGAGGAGGAAGAAGAGGAGAGGAAGAGGAGGAGGAGGAAGAAGAGGAGAGAAAGAGGAGGAGGAGGAAGAAGAGGAGAGGAAGAGGAGGAGGAAGAAGAAGAGGAGGAGGAAGAAGAGGAGAGGAAGAAGAGGAGAGGAAGAGGAAGAGGAGGAAGAAGAGGAGAGGAAGAGGAGGAGGAGGAAGAAGAGGAGAGGAAGAGGAGGAGGAGGAAGAGGAGGAGGAAGAAGAAGAGGAGGAGGAAGAAGAGGAGAAATAGAGGAGGAAGAAGAGGAGAGGAAGAGGAGGAGGAGGAAGAAGAGGAGAGGAAGAAGAGGAGGAGGAGGAAGAAGAGGAGAGGAAGAGGAGGAGGAGGAAGAAGAGGAGAGGAAGAGGAGGAGGAGGAGGAAGAATAGGAGAGGAAGAGGAGGAGGAAGAAGAAGAGGAGGAGGAAGAAGAGGAGAGGAAGAAGAGGAGAGGAAGAGGAAGAGGAGGAAGAAGAGGAGAGGAAGAGGAGGAGGAGGAAGAAGAGGAGAGGAAGAGGAGGAGGAGGAAGAGGAGGAGGAAGAAGAAGGGAGGAGGAAGAAGAGGAGAAATAGAGGAGGAAGAAGAGGAGAGGAAGAGGAGGAGGAGGAATAAGAGGAGAGGAAGAGGATGAGGAGGAAGAAGAGGAGAGGAAGAGGAGGAGGAGGAAGAAGAGGAGAGGAAGAGGAGGAAGAAGAGGAGAGGAAGAGGAGGAGGAGGAAGAAGAGGAGAGGAAGAGGAGGAGGAGGAAGAAGAGGAGAGGAAGAAAGGAGGAGGAAGAAGAGGAGAGGAAGAGGAGGAGGAGGAAGAAGAGGAGAGGAAGAGGAGGAGGCGGAAGAAAAGGAGAGGAAGAGGAGGAGGAGGAAAAAGATGAGAGGAAGAGGAGGAGTAGGAAGAAGAGGAGAGTAAGAGGAGAAGGAGGAAGAAGAGGAGAGGAAGAGGAGGAGTAGGAAGAAGAGGAGAAGAAGAGGAGGAGAAGAAGAAGAGGAGAGGAAGAGGAGAGGGAAGAAGATGAGAGGAAGAGGGAGGAGGAAGAAAGGAGAGGAAGAGGAGGAGGAGGAAGAAGAGGAGAGGAAGAGGAGGAGGAGGAAGAAGAGGAGAGGAAAGAGGAGGAGAAGAGAGAAGGAGGAGAGGAAGAGGAGAGGAAGAGGAGGAGGAGAAGAAGAGAGAGGAAGAGGAGGAGGAGGAAGAAGAGAGAGGAAGAGGAGGAGGAGAAGAAGAGGAGGAGGAGAGGAGAGAGGAGAGGAAGAGAGAGAGGAAGAGAGGAGAGGAAGAGAGGGAGGAGGAAGAGGAGGAGAGGAGAAGAGGAGGAAGAGGGGAGGAGGAAGAGAGAGGAGGAGGAGAAGAAGAGGAGAGGAAGAGGAAGAGGAGGAAGAAGAGGAGAGGAAGAGGAGGAGGAGGAAGAAGAGGAGAGGAAGAGGAGTAGGAGGAAGAAGATGAGAGGAAGAGGAGGAGGAGGAAGAAGATGAGAGGAAGAGGAGGAGGCGGAAGAAAGGAGAGGAGGAGGAGGAGGAGGAAGAAGAGGAGAGGAAGAGAGGAGGAGGAAGAAGAGGGGAGGAAAAGGAGAGGAGGAAGAAGATGAGAGGAAGAGAGGAGGAGGAAGAAGAGGAGAGGAAGAGGAGGAGGAGAAGAAGAGGAGAGGAAGAGGAGGAGGAGGAAGAAGAGGAGAGGGAAGAGGAGAGGAGGAAGAAGATGAGAGGAAGAGGAGGAGGAAGAAGAGGGAGAAGAGGAGGAGGAGGAAGAAGAGGAAGGAAGAGAGGAGAGGAAGAAGAGGAGAGAAGAAGAGGAGAGGAAGAGGAGGAGTAGGAAGGAGAGGAGAGGACGAGGAGGAGTAGGAAGAGAAGAGAGGACGAGGAGGAGTAGGAAGAAGAGGAGAGGAAGAGAGGAGGAGAAGAAGAGAGAAGAGAGGAGGAGGAAGAAGAGGAGGAGGAAGAAGAGAGAGGAAGGAGAGGGGAAAAAGAGGAGAGGAAGAGGAGAGGGGGAAGAAGATGAGAGGAAGAGGAGGAGGAGGAAGAAAAGGAGAGAAGAGGAGGAGGAAGAAGAGGAGGAGAGGAGGAGAGAGAAGGAGAGGAAGAGGAGGAGGAAGAAGAGGAGAGGAGGAGGAGGAGAGAAGGAAGAAGAGGAGAGGAAGAGGAGGAGGAGGAGGAAGAAGAGGAGAGGAAGAGGAGGAGAGGAAGAAGAGGAGAGGAAGAGGAGAGGAGGAAGAAGATGGAGAGGAAGAGGAGGAGTAGGAAGAGGAGAGGAAGAGAAGGAGGAAGAGAGGAAGAGGAGGAGAGAAGAGGAGGAGGAGGAAGAAGAGGAGCCACAGGGCACAAGTTGTTAGTCATGTTGACATGATACACGTACAGGAACAAAAACAACAACAGCATTGGTAAGGCAACAACAACAACAACAACATCAGCAACAACAGCAAAACAGCGCAACAACGCAACAACAACAGCAGACAACAGCAACATCAGCAACAACAACAACAATACCTAAAGCGAGAACTTCAACTTTTCAGTGACTAAGTTAGTGGCACTGTGAGTGGCACTGTGTGTGGCACTGTGAGTGGCACTGTGTGTGGCACTGTGTGTGGCTCTCTGTGTGGCACTGTGACTGTGAGTGGCACTGTGTGTGGCACTGTGAGTGGCACTGTGAGTGGCACTGTTTGTGGCACTGTGTGTGGCACTGTGAGTGGCATTGTGAGTGACACTGTGTGTGGCACTGTGAGTGGCACTGTGAGTGGCACTGTGTGTGGCACTGTGTGTGGCACTCTGTGTGGCACTGTGACTGTGTGTGGCACTGTGAGTGGCACTGTGAGTGACACTGTGTGTGGCACTGTGAGTGGCACTCTGTGTGGCACTCTGTGTGGCACTGTGACTGTGAGTGGCACTGTGTGTGGCATTGTGAGTGGCACTGTGTGTGGCATTGTGAGTGGCACTGTGTGTGGCATTGTGAGTGGCACTGTGTGTGTGTGTGTGTATACTCACCTAGTTGTGGTTGCAGGGGTCGAGTCATAGCTCCTGGCCCCGCCTCTTCACTGGCCGCTACTGTGTCACTCTTCCTGCGCCATGAGCTTCACCATACCTCGTCTTAAAGCTATGTATGGTTCCTGCCTCCACTCACATCACTTGCTAGACTATTCCACTTCCTCACAACTCTATGACTGAAGAAATACTTCCTAACATCCCTTTGACTCGTCTGAGTCTTCAACTTCCAAGTGTGACCCCTTGTTGCTGTGACCCCTCTCTGGAACATCCTTTCTCTATCCACCTTGTCTATTCCACGCAGTATTTTGTATGTCGTTATCATGTCTCCCCTAACCCTCCTGTCTTCCAGTGTCGTCAGGCCGATTTCCCTTAGCTCCGGAACTAACCTTGTTGCAAACCTTTGCACTTTCTCTAATTTCTTGACGTGCTTGACCAGGTGTGGGTTCCAAACTGGTGCTGCATACTCCAATATGGGCCTGACGTACACAGTGTACAGTGTCTTGAACAATTCCTTACTAAGGTAACGGAACGCTATTCTCAGGTTTGCCAGGCGCCCATATGCTGCAGCAGTTATCTGGTTAATGTGTGCTTCCGGAGCCGTGCTCGGTGTTATACTCACCACAAGATCTTTCTCCTTCAGTGAGGTTTGCAGTCTTTGACCACCTAGCCTATACTCTGTCTGCAGTCTTCTTTGTCCTTCCCCGATCTTCATGATTTTTCATTTCACGGGGTTAAATTCGAGGAGCCAGTTGCTGGACCAGGCTTCCAGCCTGTCCAGGTCTCTTTGTAGTCCTGCCTGATCCCCATCCGATTTAATTCTCCTCATTAACTTCACATCATCTGCGAACAGGGACACTTCTGAGTCTATCCCTTCCCTCATGTCATTCACATATACCAAAAATAGCACTGGTGGGCCTAGGACTGACCCCTGGGGAACCCCGCTCGTCACAGGCGCCCACTTTGACACCTCGTCACGTACCATGAATCGTTGTTGCCTCCCTGTCAGGTATTCTCTGATCCATTGCAGTGCCTTTCCTATTATGTGTGCCTGATCCTCTAGCTTTTGCACTAATCTCTTGTGAGGAACTGTGTCGAAGGCCTTCTTGCAGTCCAAAAAACATGCAATTTACCCACCCTTCTCTCTCGTATGACACAGGATTTTCCTTCCCTGAATCCGTGCTGGTTGTTGTTTATAATCTTGTTCCGTTCCAGGTGCTCCACCACTCTCCTGATAATCTTCTCCATGACTTTGCACACTATACACGTCAGTGACACTGGTCTATAGTTTAGTGCCTCGTTTCTGTCTCCTTTCTTAAAGATGGGAACTACATTTGCCATCTTCCATACCTCAGGTAGTTGCCCAGTTTCAATAGATGTGTTGAAAATTGTTGTTAGTGGCACACACAATATCTCTGCTCCCTCTCTAAGGACCCAAGGAGAGATGTTGTCCTGTCCCACCACCTTTAAGGTATCAAGTCCACTTAGCAGCTTCTTCACCTCCTCCTCGGTTGTGTGTATTTCATCCAGCACTTGTTGGTATATCTCATGTTGGTGTATCCCCTAATCTGACTTCCCGGAGTCTTTTCTGTCTCCACTGTAAATACTTCCTAAAATCTCATGTTGAGCTCCTCACATACTTCTTGGTCGTTTCTTGTGAACTCCCCACCTTCTTTCCTCAGCCTGATTACCTGGTCCTTGACTGTTGTCTTCCTCCTGATGTGGCTATACAACAGTTTCGGGTCAGACTTGACTTTTGATGCTATGTCGTTTTTGTTCTTTCGCTGGGTCTCCCTCCTTATCTGTGCATACTCGTCTCTGGCTCTTCGACTAATCTCCTTATTTTCCTGGGTCCTTTGTCTTCTGTACTCTTTCCATTCTCTAGCGCACTTAGTTTTTGACTCCCTACACCTTTGGGTAAACCAAGGGCTCGTTCTGGTCTTCCCATTATTTTTGTTGCTCTTGGGAACAAACCTTTCCTCTGCCTCCTTGCATTTTGTTGTCACGTAGTCCATCATTTCGTTTACTGATTTTCCTACCAATTCTCTCTCTCCCACTGAACCTCCTGCAGGAAGTTCCTCATGCCTGTGTAGTCCCCCCTTTTGTAGTTTGGCTTTTCCCATCCTACTCCTGTTACCCTCTCCACTTGTAACTCTATGTATGCAAAGCTCAGAACCACGTGATCACTAACTCATACGTGATGTCCTCGATGTCCGAGCTACTCAGGGTGAATACGAGGTCCAGTCTTGATGATTCATCCCCACCTCTCTCTCTGGTAGTGTCCCCCATGTGGCTCCAAGTTTTCCCAATCAATCTCCTTGTGATTGAAATTCCCCATAACTAGTAACTTTGCTCTACCCGTGTGAGCTCTTCTGGCCACCTCACTATTGCTCTGTTGCTCTCTTCATATTCTTCTCTTGGCCTCCTGCAGTTCTGTGGCGGGTTGTACATCACTACAATGACTACCTTATGTCCCCCAGACTGAATTGTACCTACTATGTAGTCTTTTTCGCCCATTTCGTCCATTCCTTCCATTTTTTCAAATCCCCATCGATTTTTAATGAGCAGTGCAACTCCTCCTTTCCCTCTGCTCCCTCTATCTTTCCTCAAGATCTGATATGCGGGTGGGAAGATTGTGTCTGTTATCATCCCGGTGAGTTTTGTTTATGTGAGTGTTATGATGTCTGGGGACGTCATCTTGATTCTTTCATGCCACTCCTCACATTTATTTGTTATTCCATTTTCATTCGTATACCAAACCTTCAACTTCTTTTATAAAACTGTGGACTGGGGAGAATGTTGGGGTTGGGGGAGGGGGAGACCTGGCAGGGAACTATGGGAGGTTGCTGTGGGGGTGAAGTTTGTGATGAGGGTGGGTTTTGGGTTAGATTGTTTGGTTGCATTGGGGTTGTTGTGGTTGAGGTCCTTCTGTAGGTGGTTCTGAGGGAGGTTGTATTTGCTCTTCCTCCTGAGTCTGGGTTCTCCTGCTCATCTCTGTCTTTGCCTCTTTTTCCTCCTTGCGTCTTTGTAGCCTCTCTTTCAGTTTCTGCCTTTCTTCTTGTGTTCTGTCGCAGTCGAGGTACACCCTCCGGTACGTCGGTGAGTCCCTTAGTCGTGCTTTCTCCTGCAGGATCCTATTTCGAGCCGATTCTGCCTTGAGTATCACCTTCACTGGTGTAGATTATTCCACGTCCTCGACACTCCCAGGCTGAAGAAATACTTCCTAACATCCCTGTGCATCACAGCTCGCCCTCGGCTTAGGCTTTTCTTCCCACATACCGAGGTCACTGTAGTACTATTACTACTACTACTATTACTACTGCTACTACTACATTACTGCTAACTACTACTACTCCTGCTGCTCTCTCTCTACTACACTACCAGCTTACCACTACTACTACTCTACTGCTCTACTACTGCTGCTGCTGCTGCTGCTACTACTACTCCTACTACTACTACTACTACTAGCACTACTCTACTACTGCTGCTGCTGCTGCTGCTGCGCTGCTGACTCTCTACTGCTACTACTCTACACTACACTACACTCTGCTACTACTGCTGCTGCTGCTGCTCTACTCTCTCTCTACCACACACACACTAGCTCTCTGCTGCTCTCTGCACTCTCTGCTCTGCTCTACTCTGCTACTGCTACACCAGCTGCTGCTGCTCTACTCTCTACTGCCTCTCTACTCTCTCTCTGCTCTACTCTGACTCTACTACTGCTGACTGCCTCTCCTACTCTCTACTCACTGCTCTCTCTCCTCTCCACTCTCTCTACTCTGCTGCTCTCTCTCCTACTGCTGCTCTCTACCTGCTGCTACTACTACTACTACTACTACTCTGCAAGTGTTACAGGAATAGAACAAACTACATTAATATTCCATGAATCAAAATGACCTTCCCACCAGCTGACAGTCTCCTGACGATCAGCTGACAGTGTCCTGACGACCAGCTGACAGTCTCCTGACGATCAGCTGACAGTGTCCTGACGATCAGCTGACAGTGTCCTGACGACCAGCTGACAGTCTCCTGACGATCAGCTGACAGTCTCCTGACGATCAGCTGACAGTCTCCTGACGATCAGCTGACAGTGTCCTGACGACCAGCTGACAAGTCAGTGACGACTATTAAAACCCAGTAATATGTTCACATATATGATTGATTGATTGAATATTTGTGCAGACAAATGAAATAAATTATCATTAACGAGGGGAGAGGGAGGGAGAGGGAGAGGGAGGGAGAGGGGAGAGGGAGGGAGGGGAGGTGAGTGGGGTGAGGGGGAATAGAGAGGTGAAAGAGAATGGGGAGTGGGCATTGGAAAAAAGAAATAGAGAGAAATAGGAAAGAATGAGGAAAGAGGGGAAAACGAGGGTGAATAAGAGAAAGGGGGGGGGAAGAGGATAGTGAAAGAAAGAATTTTTGAAAAATGTACAGAATTTTTACAAACTAAGGGATGAACAGTGAACAATGAACACTGGACAAGGAAACGTTGGTCGTGTTTCCTTACACCTGCTGTCACTGTTCACCTAGCAAGCAAGTAGATACCTGGGGTGTTAGTGGACTGGTGTGGGTGGCATCCTGGGGGACAAGATTGAAAGACCACAATGGAAATAAGACAGAATTAGAGAAAGTGCAAAGGTTTGCAACAAGACTAGTCCCAAAGCTGAGGGGCATGTCCTGGGAGGAGAAGTTAAGGGAACTCAACCTGACGACACTGGAGGACATGAGGGACAGGGGAGACATGATAACGACATATAAAATACTGAGAGGAATTGATTAAGTGGACATAAATGGTGAACAATGAGACCCTGTGAACATCCACGTCAGCAACAGCAAACAGACGAAAACAGGAATAACAAGTGAGCATAAACATCTGGAACAGTAAGGAGAATAAAACAGAGAGAGAGAGAGAGAGAGAGAGAGAGAGAATCCAGGTCCAAGATTCACTCTGGGATATATAAAGAAAAACGTAACTCTCAGAACTGATACCAGCAGAACGATGGTAATACACCTCATCCTCCTCTTCTTCCTCCTCCTCCTCTTCTTCCTCCTCCTCATCCTCTTCTTCCTCCTCTTCTCCTCTTCTTCCTCATCCTCCTTGTCCTCCTCCTTAAAAAGGAATGAGGAAGGGAGAGACGAATGAGGGAAGATGTGATGGGGTGAGGGAACACCTTTCTTGTGTTTACAAGATCACCTGACTGGAAGATCACCTGACTGGAAGATCACCTGACTGGAAGATCACCTGACTGGAAGATCACCTGACTGCAAGATCACCTGACTGCAAGATCACCTGACTGCAAGATCACCTGACTGCAAGATCACCTGACTGGAAGATCACCTGACTGCAAGATCACCTGACTGCAAGATCACCTGACTGCAAGATCACCTGACTGCAAGATCACCTGACTGGAAGATCACCTGACTGGAAGATCACCTGACTGGAAGATCACCTGACTGGAAGATCACCTGACTGCAAGATCACCTGACTGCAAGATCACCTGACTGCAAGATCACCTGACTGGAAGATCACCTGACTGGAAGATCACCTGACTGCAAGATCACCTGACTGGAAGATCACCTGACTGGAAGATCACCTGACTGCAAGATCACCTGACTGGAAGATCACCTGACTGCAAGATCACCTGACTGGAAGATCACCTGACTGCAAGATCACCTGACTGCAAGATCACCTGACTGCAAGATCACCTGACTGGAAGATCACCTGACTGCAAGATCACCTGACTGGAAGATCACCTGACTGCAAGATCACCTGACTGGAAGATCACCTGACTGCAAGATCACCTGACTGGAAGATCACCTGACTGGAAGATCACCTGACTGGAAGATCACCTGACTGGAAGATCACCTGACTGCAAGATCACCTGACTGCAAGATCACCTGACTGCAAGATCACCTGACTGGAAGATCACCTGACTGGAAGATCACCTGACTGCAAGATCACCTGACTGGAAGATCACCTGACTGGAAGATCACCTGACAGGAAGATCACCTGACTGCAAGATCACCTGACTGCAAGATCACCTGACTGCAAGATCACCTGACTGCAAGATCACCTGACTGCAAGATCACCTGACTGCAAGATCACCTGACTGCAAGATCACCTGACTGCAAGATCACCTGACTGCAAGATCACCTGACTGCAAGATCACCTGACTGCAAGATCACCTGACTGCAAGATCACCTGACTGGAAGATCACCTGACTGGAAGATCACCTGACTGGAAGATCACCTGACTGGAAGATCACCTGACTGGAAGATCATCTGACTGCAAGATCACCTGACTGCAAGCTCACCTGACTGGAAGATCACCTGACTGGAAGATCATCTGACTGCAAGCTCATCTGACTGCAAGATCATCTGACTGGAAGAACATCTGACTGGAAGATCATCTGACTGGAAGATCATCTGACTGGAAGATCACCTCACTGCAAGATCACAAGACTGCAAGATCACCTGACTGCAAGATCATCTGACTGCAAGATCACCTGACTGCAAGATCATCTGACTGCAAGATCACCTGACTGCAAGATCACCTGACTGGAAGATCACCTCACTGCAAGATCACCTCACTGCAAGATCACAAGACTGCAAGATCACCTCACTGCAAGATCATCTGACTGCAAGGTCACCTGACTGCAAGATCATCTGACTGCAAGATCACCTGACTGCAAGATCACCTGACTGCAAGATCACCTGACTGGAAGATCACCTCACTGCAAGATCACAAGACTGCAAGATCACCTCACTGCAAGATCACCTCACTGCAAGATCACTTGACTGGAAGATCACCTGGTAGTGACAGTGTCACGGTAACACTGATAGTGACAGTGTCAAGGTAACACTGATAGTGACCAGTGTCAAGGTAACACTGATAGTGACCAGTGTCAAGGTAACACTGGTAGTGACCAGTGTCAAGGTAACACTGATAGTGACCAGTGTCAAGGTAACACTGATAGTGACAGTGTCAAGGTAACACTGATAGTGACCAGTGTCTAGGTAACACTGGTAGTGACAGTGTCAAGGTAACACTGATAGTGACCAGTGTCATGGTAACACTGGTAGTGACAGTGTCAAGGTAACACTGGTAGTGACCAGTGTCAAGGTAACACTGATAGTGACCAGTGTCAAGGTAACACTGATAGTGACCAGTGTCAAGGTAACACTGATAGTGACAGTGTCAAGGTAACACTGATAGTGACCAGTGTCTAGGTAACACTGGTAGTGACAGTGTCAAGGTAACACTGATAGTGACCAGTGTCATGGTAACACTGGTAGTGACAGTGTCAAGGTAACACTGGTAGTGACAGTGTCAAGGTAATACTGATAGTGACAGTGTCAAGGTAACACTGATAGTGACCAGTGTCAATGTAACACTGATAGTGACCAGTGTCAAGGAAACACTGGTAGTGACAGTGTCAAGGTAACACTGATAGTGACCAGTGTCAAGGTAACACTGATAGTGACAGTGTCAAGGTAACACTGGTAGTGACAGTGTCAAGGTAACACTGGTAGTGACAGTGTCAAGGTAACACTGATAGTGACCAGTGTCATGGTAACACTGGTAGTGACAGTGTCAAGGTAACACTGGTAGTGACAGTGTCAAGGTAATACTGATAGTGACAGTGTCAAGGTAACACTGATAGTGACCAGTGTCAATGTAACACTGATGTCGTGTCAGTATACATATATACACTTGTTTAGTGCAGTAGAAGAGAAAGACTTAGCTTCTACTGACTTTCCAGACGAAGTCGGACGGTTGTTGAAACTATTGAATAAACACCGTAGAGCAATTGCCTTACCAGGTGAGAAGATGGGTTTAACGAACCTATTGTCCCATCGTATCCCACTTGAACCTGGTACCAGACCAATTTATGTACCTGCGTACAGGATGCCGCATTCACAAGTCGCTGTCGCAGAGGAATTAATAAATAAGATGCTTGACGATGGCGTGATCGTACCTAGTAACTCACCTTGGAATGCGCCCTTAATCCTAGTACCTAAGAAGGACGGTACTTGGCGCCCAGTGATTGATTTTAGGAAGTTAAATGCGAAAACAATTCCAGACCGTTTCCCACTTCCTGTACTTGGTGACCTGTTACGCAATATAGGAGATAATAAGGTCTTCTCAACCCTCGATTTGTTACAAGGGTTTTGGCAAGTTCCTCTTCATGAGGACAGCCAAGAGCTCACCGCATTCTCTACTCCAACAGGTCATTTCGAATTCTGTCGTATGGCTTCGGATTAAGATCCTCACCTATCACATTCTCGAGGCTCATGACCAATATCTTTAGAGGCCTTATAGGAAAAGATCTAATGGTATATTTAGATGACGTAATTGTTATGTCCGAGGATGTAAATAAGCATTTAGAAAGACTAGAGAAGGTACTGAGTAAGCTTGAAGAAGCCAATCTAAAGATCAAACTGTCTAAATGTCAATTTTCAGATCAGAAATTAAGTTTCTGGGTCACGTAGTCACTCCTAGAGGGGTTATGACTGACCGAAGTAAAGTAGATGCAGTATTGAATTTTCCAACTCCCAAAACTGCTGATGCCGTAAGATCCTTTGTGGGCTTAGCAGGTTTTTATAGATCATATATTGCCAATTTTTCCTCAATAGCAGCTCCTCTAACTGAGTTGCTTAAGAAAGATGCTCCATTTGTTTGGACCTTCAGTCAGGAAAAGCATTTCAAACCTTGAAAGAAAGATTAACTTCTGCTCCAATTTTAAAATTCCCAGATTTCACAAAGCCTTTCTATTTAACCACTGATGCCAGTTCTATAGGCATTGGTGTTCTTGCACAGAAGATTGATAGTAAATACAACGCAGTTGCATTTGCTAGTCGAGTCCTTACAAAGGCTGAAAGGAATTATACAGTAACTGAGCAAGAAGCCTTAGCAATAGTGTGGTCTTTAAAACACTTCCGAGACATAATTTATCAGTACCCTGTCCATGTCTTGACAGATCATGCACCCCCTAATACCATTGTTCCAGAATAAACAACCACTGGAAGACTAGCTAGATGGTCCTTAACTATCCAAGAGTTCAACCCTACCTTTGAACATTTACCTGGCAAGTCAAATGTAGTTGCAGATGCTTATCGCGTCATGTTAGCGTAATAACTGCTGATCCTCCGTTTAGTGCTGAGGATGTAAAGAATGCCCAAAGAACAGATCCCTTGTGGTCTGGTGTGACTCGCTTCCTGCTACAGGAAGACCTTATTCTTACTGTGAAGCCACCAGCACCTATCAGTGACTTTGTTATGAACCAAGAATTACTGTATCGCGTAACCGAGCTGGGAACGCCTAGTAGACGGGCATACCAGTTAGTAATTCCTCAGTCACTAGAAAAAGTAGCTTTACAGCTAATTCACGATGCACCAGGTGTTGCACACCCTGGTATGGACAGTTCGATTAAACAAGCAAGATTGAAGTACTTTTGGCCTCGTATGGCAACTGATATTACCGAGTATGTTAAGAAGTGTAGTGTTTGTATGAAACACAAGGGTAATATCAACGGTCCCAATCCTATCCAGATGTATCCCACTACTAGTGAGCCATGGGAAAGAGGCAATAGATCTGCTAACTAATTTTCAATGTACAACGCAAGGCAATAAACATCTGTGGGGATGGTCGATCATTTCACCAGATATTGTGAGTTAGTTCCTATTCCAGACAAGACTGCCGAGACAGTAGCTAAAGCGTTTAAGGAACGTATAATATGTAGACACACCACTCCTAAATCCTTAGTATCCGATAATGGAGGTGAATTTTGTAACGAGATTCTAGAAAACCTATGTGCCTTGTATAAGATTACTAAATCTACCATTGTTCCACACCATCCTGCCAGCAATGGTTTAGCAGAAAGAACTAATAAAAAAGTACTCGATGTCTTGAGAGCCACTGTTAATCCCAATAGTTCAACCTGGGATGAAGTTATACCTGATGTTCAATGTGCTATAAATTCTGCTTCAATGCTTCTATAGGTGATACGCCGCATTACGCCTTGTATGGTGTTGACAAGCGTTTGCCTTATGAGTTGTTATATTCTAATCCAAAACCGTCGTATAACCCTGATGATTTCATAGCAACTCGTACCAGCCAAGCTCAGAGTGTTTTCAGAAGAATCCGTGAAATACTTCATAAGTCAACAGCAGAATTTACTAGAGTAACTAATACTAAAAGCCAAACCGACTAAAGTTCAAGTAGGGGCCAGAGTCATGTTGTTCAACTTTAACAAAACTGCAATGCCTAAATTAGACCAAAGGTTTGTTGGCCCATATCGAGTAGTTGAACATATCAAGGGCAATAAGTATAAAGTTAGAGAACTTAGTACGGGTAAGTGTAAAGAAGCACATTTAGATCATATGAAGTTAGTATGTGACGAAGACGAAGCCCCCGACAACCAGACTGTTGTGACTGACAATGATAATCCGTCTGACCCCGTACCTTCAACTTCTAGTAGTGAGTCAGAGGACAACCTGATTGTCGTTACCCTTGCGTCACGACAAGTGTTGAGAAACCCCCAAGTATCATTTGTTGATATCAGTGTAGACCCTCCTCAATCAGAAGTTGAGTTACCTACTGTAACAGAGTTTGATCCACCCAGAGATGATAACCATTCTGTATATGTAAATCTTACCCTAGCAGAGTTGGGGTTAAATGTAAATAGACTGTACAATTAGATGATTGAGTTAAGAGAAATTGTCGACTGTGTGTTTTGTTACTAAGTGTTCATTATCTAGATTTTTTTGTGTGTTCATGTTCCCTGCGAGTTCTGAGCTTTTAAAAGTTGACCGTGCTAGCCGAGTTCTCTTTTCTGTTAAAACTTCTTCCTTGTAAATATATTTATTCTTCCTCAGAACCCGCTGAGTGCATGAATATAGATTGATCGATCAAATTTGCAATTGTTTTATATATAATCCATTATATCTAGATCCATTAAATTTCTTATGTACCATTAACTCAAAAATGCGAGAGTAAGATTAATCTTGATCAGTTCAAAGTTATAATGTGTTTGCTATTGTATAGATTCACCCAGTACCACCTGTCTGTTCAGCCTATAGAGTTGTATAGTATGCCGAGACGTCATACGATAACATGGCCGAGCTGTCGTGTCAGTATACATATATACACTTGTTTAGTGTATCTTTATAAAGCTGGTCCCTTTGCGTGTGACGTCACGGTACCCGCTGACGTCAGAGGCTCAGCGCATGTGCACAGCCTATCATAGGCAGACGGCCTCACTACGTTAGACCTACAGGCGAGACAGAAGGTGTGCTGGACTCTCCCAATTACTGTAAATATACCGTAACCATCCCAAAAAGGAGTATCTTTGACCTCCTATATATCTCTCCCAAGACCCACACGACACTGATAGTGACCAGTGTCAAGGAAACACTGGTAGTGACAGTGTCAAGGTAACACTGATAGTGACCAGTGTCAAGGTAACACTGATAGTGACAGTGTCAAGGTAACACTGGTAGTGACAGTGTCAAGGTAACACTGGTAGTGACAGTGTCAAGGTAACACTGATAGTGACCAGTGTCATGGTAACACTGGTAGTGACAGTGTCAAGGTAACACTGGTAGTGACAGTGTCATGGTAAACTGATAGTGACCAGTGTCATGGTTTCACTGGTAGTGACCAGGGTCAAGGTAACACTGGTAGTGACAGTGTCAAGGTAACACTGGTAGTGACAGTGTCAAGGTAACACTGATAGTGACCAGTGTCATGGTAACACTGGTAGTGACCAGTGTCATGGTAACACTGGTAGGACCAGTGTCATGGTAACACTGGTAGTGACCAGTGTCAGGTAACACTGGTAGTGACCAGTGTCATGGTAACACTGGTAGTGACCAGTGTCACGGTAACACTGGTAGTGACCAGTGTCATGGTAACACTGGTAGTGACCAGTGTCACGGTAACACTGATAGTGACCAGTGTCATGGTAACACTGGTAGTGACCAGTGTCATGGTAACACTGGTAGTGAAGTGTCATGGTAACACTGGTAGTGACCAGTGTCAAGGTAACACTGGAAGTGACAGTGTCAGGTAACACTGATAGTGACCAGTGTCAAGGTAACACTGATAGTGACCAGTCTCAAGGTAACACTGGTAGTGACCAGTGTCATGGTAACACTGGTAGTGACCAGTGTCACGGTAACACTGGTAGTGCCAGTGTCAAGGCAACACTGGTAGTGACCAGTGTCAAGGTAACGCTGTTGGTACGTAGTAGTGGTGGTAATGATGGTGGTTGGTAGTAGTGGCACCAACTACACCAGTGCCACCAACTGCACCAGTGCCACCAACTACACCAGTGCCACCAACTACACCAGTGCCTCCAACTGCACCAGTGCCACCAACTACACTAGTGCCACCAGCTCACCAGTGCCATCAACTACACCAGTGCCACCAACACCAGTGCCACCAACTGCACCAGTGCCACCAACTACACCAGTGCCACCAACACCACCAGTGCCTCCAACTCACCAGTGCCACCAACTACATTAGTGCCACCAACTACACCAGTGCCATTAACTACACCAGTGCCACAACACCAGTGCCACTAACACCATCAGTGCCACCAAGTACACCAGTGCTAACACCACAAATGCCACCAACTACACCAGTGCCATCAACTACACCAGTATCACGAACACCAGTGCCACCAACACAACCAGTGCCACCAACTACACCAGTACCCCCAACTACACCAGTGTCACCAACTACAGCAGTGCCACCAACACCAGTGCCATCAACTACCCAGTGCCACCAACACCAGTGCCACCAACTACGTGTAGTGTAACTAACACTTTCCATCATCTTGTTCAGTAGTCGTCAGTAAGATGGGTAGTCGACCCTTGTATTCTCCCCTTGTTGACCTACTGCAACTCTCATGTTGCTGCTTGCAACTTGCGTTTCATCTCACCTCCTGTTCCAGTTCACTTTCGTTTAGCCTGGGCACGCGTCTTTACACTCCTTTGTTGACCTGGCCTCCCATCTTGACCCCCTTGTTTACATGACGCCCAAACCTAAAATATTTATTTTTAATCATTCTTTCTCTGAGCGGATGAGAATGTTTTCCATTTTTTTTTTATATAGCATAGAAATATGTGTATGTGTGGTTGACACCTAGGAGAGGCTGGGATGGGTTGGTCAGGGTCAACCACGTCCTCAAATCTCGGTCCCTACGTTCAGTTGGTAGATTTGTTCAATGTGAATTTTCCAGGGGGTTTGTTCAGTGCGTGTGAGGAAACCTGGGTTGGGAAGAGGTTTCTGTGACTGCCCCCCTTACCCTGTAACCCCCGTGCACCACACAACCTCATCTGACATGCTAGTTGATTCTAGCACTGACGGGGGTACACCAGGCTGGGGGGCAGTCATGCCACTGACTGGTGCTCCCGGTGGAGGTCATCACTGCCACTGACTGGTGCTACACCAGGACTGGGGGGTCAGTCACTGCCACTGACTGGTGCTACACCAGGGGGGGTCAGTCACTGCCACTGACTGGTGCTAACCGGGGTGGAGGCAGTCACTGCCCTGACTGGTGCTCACCAGGACTGGAGGTCAGTCACTGCCACTGACTGGGCTTCACCTTTCTGGAGGTCAGTCCTGCCACTGACTGGTGCTCACCCCGGGCTGGGGGGCATACTGCCACGACTGGTGCTAACCGGGGGAGGGGCAGTCACTGCCACTGACGGTGCTTCACCTTTACTGGGGGGCAGTCACTGCCACTGACTGGTGCTACACCAGGGGTGGAGGTCAGTCCGCCACTGACTGGTGCTACACCAGGACTGGAGGTCAGTCACTGCCACTGACTGGTGCTACACCAGGACTGGGGTCAGTCCGCCACTGACTGGGCTACACCAGGGTGGAGGTCAGTCCTGCCACTGACTGGTGCTCACCAGGACTGGAGGCACACTGCCACTGACTGGTCTTCACCTTTTTTGAGGTCAGTCACTGCCACTGACTGGTGCTTCCCGGGGGGGAGGCAGTCACTCCACTGGTGCCACCAGGACTGGAGGCTCACTGCCACTGACTTGTTCTCACCAGGACGGGGGTCGTCCCCCCACTGACTGGTGCTACCCAGGCTGGAGGTCAGTCACTGCCCTGACTGGGCTACACCAGGACTGGAGGTCAGTCACTGCCACTGACTGGTGCTACACCAGGACTAGGGGGTCCTGCCACTGGGCCACACCAGGGGTGGGGTATCACCCTGGGCCCACCCCGGGCTGGAGGCAGTCACTGCCACGACTGGACTCACCAGGGGTGGGGTCAGTCACTGCCACTGACTGGTGCCACCAGACTGGAGGTCATCCTGCCCTGACTGTTGCACACCAGGATGGGGGGCAGTCACTGCCACTGACTGGTGCCACAGGGTGGAGGTCAGTCACTGCCACTGACTGTTGCTACACCAGGACTGGAGGTCAGTCACTGCCCCCTGTTGCTAAAAAGGGGGGAGTCACTGCCACTGACTGTGCTACACCAGGACTGGGTCAGTCACTACTGGTCCCCCCAGGGGTGGGGGGCAGTCACTCCACTGGTCCCACAAGGACGGGGGGCAGTCACTGCCACTGACTGGTGCTACACCAGGACTGGAGGTCAGTCACTACCACTGACTGGTGCTACACCGGACGGGGGGGGCAGTCACTGCCACTGACTGTTCTCCCAGGACTGGAGGTCAGTCCCGCCACTGACTGGTGCTACACGGACTGGGTCAGTCACTGCCACTGACTGGTGCTACCAGGGCTGGAGGGGAGTCACTGCCACGACTGGTGCCACACCAGGACAGGCACATTTCTGTAGGTATGATGCAGTAAAAGTGTACTTTGAACTCTGTCATTAACTTTAATGTGATGTTTTTTTTAAATTGTTGCTGTGTTGCACACATTGTTGCTGTGTTGCACAAATTGTTGCAGTGTTGCACACATTTTCTGTGTTGCCCCATTGTTTCTGTGTTACACATTGTTTCTGTGTTACACATTGTTGCTTTTTGACATTTTGTTGTGTTGCCCCATTGTTTCATGTTACACATTGTTTCTGTGTTGAACACATTGTTTCTGTTTTTGTTGCTTGTTGCCCCATTGTTGCTGTGTTGCGCACATTGTTGCTGTTTGCACAAATTTTTGCTGTGTTGCACACATTTTGCTGTTTACACATTGTTGCTGTTTTGACACACTGTTTCTGTGGCCCCATTGTTTTGTGTTGCACACATTGTTGCTGTGTTAAAATTGTTTTGTTGCACATTGGGTTTTTGTGTTTTCACACTTTTTGCTGTGTTGCACACATTGTTGCTGTGTTGCCCCATTGTTGCTGTGTTGCGCACATTTTTCTGTGTTGCAACATTTTTCTGTGTTGCACACATTGTTTCTGTGTACTTTTTGTTTTGTGCACAACCCTTTGTTTGTTGCAAATTGTTTGTGTTACCATTTTGCTGTGTTACACATTGTTTCTGTTTGCACACATTGTTTCTTTTTAAATT
>WNWK01003867.1:0-50000 GCA_009830355.1 Cherax destructor
GGTATCATTCTAACCTTGCGGAGGTGAGAAGTTTATGTGCAGTAAATACCGACAGGATTTACATGTTTGGGGAAGTCGGTATATATTCATCACCAAGGGTGGAGAATTCTATAGAGAAACTTAATCTGAGAGCACCTGTCGTTAGTATTTAAAAAACAAAAGCAATTGCACGAACCAATATCCGAACCTTGTCTAATCTCTTTCTCCTTTTACATGTCAAAAATTCTATGTCCAAAACATCTAATTTCTTCGACAACATCTGAATGCATGATCCTGCATATGACTTTATATCTTTACTTATACTTACCAGAGTGGTGGCAGAATTTACCTTTCACTTATATTTGTATTTACTATATTTCTCTATTTTACACTGGAGTCAGCTGTTGGGATAATTATAATTTCTTACTTATGACCATAAATTTTACTTTAGATAACTTTAGATAAACAAGCCCCGTTACTAAAGCTCGCTTCACACAGCGAGGGTCTGGGTTCGATTCCAGCGAGGGCAGAAACATTGGGCGTGTTTCTTTACACGAGTCGTCTATATTTACCCATCAGTAAAATGTTAGTCGACTGGTGTGGGTCGCATCCTGGGACAAAACTGACCTAATTTCCGAAATGCTCTGCATAGCAAGGGGCTTTCTATATAGTAGTGTCATTGATGTCAGCTATGGTCTGTTTACCTTGTACATGTACTTGTAGTAAATAAAGATGTTATTATTATTATTATTATCTCTCCTACAAGGCCCAGTCTGGCACTACTACATGGTGCCAGCGTGTGACATCTATATTTAATTCTCTTGCTGCTGATTCCTGTCTTGTTTCTGCTAGAGAGCGAGACAAATCTTATATTAAAAAAGAGCATTCACAAGTCCCTGTTATAACATCCACACTTGTTCAGTACCATCGTTGCACCTTTTCACCCCTTTCACTACACCAGCTCACCAACACCACAATAACTGTGCATTGTCACTACACATGTTCACCACTACACCTTTAAATCACAGTATAACAACATTTTTTCACCATTACTACACCTGTTTACTACTACTTCACTTTTCACGTACTACCTCTATACCTGATCATATCTACACCTTTTCCCCACCTCTAACACTTTTCTGTCTATACTTTTGCATTACCCTTACACGTGTTCACAATGCAGCTGCCATTACATCTGTTTTCCACCACCTCTGCAACTGTTCATCATATTACGCCTCTTCATCAACGTCTCCGACCCTGTTCACCACTATTACATCTGATCACCTCTCCCTCTGCACCAGTTCACCCAATTTTTCCTGTTGAACACCACCGTGCACCTATTTTCACACCTATTTACACCTGTTCAAATCCATTTTTTGGTGTTTCCATCACAACCACTACACCTGTTTACACTTCATCTCCCTCTCACGTTTTCCCCCACTCACTACCATCACATCACCACACTTGTTCCACCACCTCTTCCACCCTATACACCCCACTGTTCCACCACTACCATCACACTGTTCCACCACTACCATCACCCCCTGTTGAACAATGGTACCACACCCTCTCACCACTACAGTAGTCCCTACATTTGTTCATTATCTACATATATTTTGACTACATTTCTAGTTTAATGAAATATTAATAATAATAATAATTATTATTATTATTATTATTATTATTATTATTATTATTATTAAATAGCAGTAGTAATAGTCGTAGTAGTAGTAGGCATAGTAGTAGTAGAAATAGTAGTAGTAGTAGAACTTCAAAGGAAAGAAGAAAAACAGAACTTAGAGGTTCAAAAGAAAGAAGGAACAGAGAAGTTACAGTTCGAAGGAACGAAGAAAGAGACGTGAGAGCATAAAGAGCAAAAAGAAAGAGTGAGGTTAGAGCATCAACAGAAGAGATAGAAGAAGAGATCAGAGCGTGAAAAAAAAAAAGAAATTGGCCCCTGGAAAAGAAAAGGAAAGTTGGAAAGGCTGGCTGGTAATGGGCGAGCCTCTGGACGGGAGCACTTAGTTAAATTGGAGGAATTAGAGGATCTAGCAGTGCAGGGGCAGCATGAACAATAACAGTTAGAGCTGCAATTTAAGAGGTTAGAGTCGGTTAACAGATGGATAGATGATGAGCTATTGAATCACAACTCGTCGGGGCCAACCCGTCATTTATCTTAACGAGCATTATCCACACAGAAAGATGATATTTACAACGTACGGTCGGTCATAAGACTCGAGCGTATCGCTACAGTGTGTGAGCGGCCGGCTGATAGCTGGTCCACGCTTGTTGTGTCAGCGGCCGGCTGATAGCTGGTCCACGCTTGTTGTGTCAGCGGCCGGCTGATAGCTGGTCCACGCTTGTTGTGTCAGCGGCCGGCTGATAGCTGGTCCACGCTTGTTGTGTCAGCGGCCGGCTGATAGCTGGTCCACGCTTGTTATTATTATTATAATCAAATAGAAGCGCTAAACCACAGGGGTTATACAGCGCTGCAGGTTATTGTAGGATGCAGGGAGAGTGGGTTTGTAAGAGGGAGATGGACGATTAGTAGGGTATGGAGTGTAGCATGACGGTGGATAGTGCAGGGGTGGAGGGTAGCAAGAGATCGAGGTAGAAGGGACTGAGGGAGGTGCTAGAGGTATAATCTTCAGAGTTTGTGTAGTAAGTCAGTTTCTGTCAAAAAGTCAACAAGAGAGTCAGGATTAAAGGAGGGTCCATCTGCAAGAAGGGAAGGTAAAGAAAGGGCCGCAGAGCGAAGACGTCGTTGGAGGTAAATTCTGCGTGCTCAATGATAGAGTGGGCAGTCCAGCAGAATATGTCGAACAGACACTGGAACCTGACAATGCTCACAAAGAGGGGCAGGGAGCCTCTCCGTGAGATACCCGTGAGTAAGACGAGTGTGGCAGATGTGAAGACGGGAGAGTGTAGTCTCCCAACCTCGACATTGGTGACAAGAAGAAGGCCAGAAACCTATAACCGGTTTAATAGAATGAAGTTTGTTATTCAGCAGGTCAGACCAGCGTTGTTGCCAACGGGTGCGAAGGTGGGTAGCAATGACCGCAAAATAGTCCGTGAAAGGAACACCTCTATATGAAACTGGAAGGTCATGTACTGCTGACCGCGCAGCAGTGTCTGCCTGTTCATTGCCCTGTACGTCAACATGACCAGGGACCCAACAAAAGACAATATCTTTATGCTTGCTAAAGATACGGCGTAACCAAAGGTGGATACGAAGAACTAGGGGGTGAGGTGTATCAATTTTACGAATAGCCTGTAAAGCACTAAGAGAGTCTGAAACGACCACAAATGGTGACTCAGGCATAGAGATGCAATACGGATAAGTGCCACAAGAATGGCATACAATTCAGCCGTAAATATGCTAGCAGAGGGTAATAGATGCCCTCGTACAACGCTGTCCGGAAACACTGCTGTGAATCCAACGCTGTCAGATGACTTTGAACCATCGGTGTATACTGCAATGGCATGGGAATGAGAACGGAAGTGGTCTAGAAAGAAAGAGCGAGAAGCCGCCGTAGGTAGTTGGGCTTTCGCGCAAGGTAGAGGAATAGAACAGACACGGACAGCAGGAACTTCCCAAGGGGGTAGGGGAAAGGGAGATGTCACATGAACATATAGAGGTGGGAGCTGAAGGGAAGACAGGAGTGAATGTAGACGAAGAGAAAAGGGACGAAGTAAGCAGGGGCGACGAACAAATAAAGAGTGCCTACTAACATCTGTAATAATCCTATACATGGAAGGATTGCGGAGGTCATGAGAGCGAACAAAATAGCGAATGCAATGTGCATCAACCGGGGAAGATCGAAATGCACCAAGGCATAAGCGTAATCCCTGGTGGTGGATGGGATTAAGGATGGAAAGAGTAGCAGGGGAGGCCGCAGAATATATCTGGTCACCATAATCGAGTTTCGACAAAATTATGGCTGAATGTAGGCGAAGGAGGGTTCTACGATCAGCCCCCCATGAAAGATGTGCGAGGGTTTTAAGAAGGTTCAGCCTGGTGTGACAAGTTGCCTTCAGAGAGGTAATGTGAGGTTTCCAGGACAATCGACGGTCGAACAGGAGGCCGAGAAACCTGACTGTATCACGTTTTGGGATACGTGAGCCGTATAGGTACAATGGATGATCAGAGACCACTGAACGTCTAGTAAACGTAATTTGATGAGTTTTGCCACTAGAAAATTTAAACCCGTGAGTGGTGGCCCAATCAGAAACCCGGTTGATGGCATGCTGGAGGGAAACTGCAATGAGGTGACAGTCAGCACCTGCACAAGCTATAGCAAAGTCATCCACATAGAGCGATGACCAAATATTGAATGGGAGAACAGATGCCAGATTATTTATAGAAAGCAGAAAGAGTTTTGTGCTCAGAACACATCCCTGGGGGACACCTTCAGCTTGGACAAATTCCGGGGAGAGTTCATTAGGTGGCCCGGTGGTCTGGTGGCTTGAGCTCTCGCTTCACACACGGAGGGCCCGGGTTCGATTCCCGGCGGGTGGAAACATTTTGACGTGTTTCCTTACACCTGTTGTCATGTTCACCTAGCAGCAAATAGGTACCTGGGTTGTTAGTCGACTGGTGTGGGTCGCATCCTGGGGGACAAGATTAAGGACCCTAATGGAAATAAGACAGACAGTCCTCGATTACGCACTGACTTTCTTGGGTTATCCTGGGTGGCTAACCCTCCGGGGTTAAAAATCCGAAGAAATCTTATCTTATCTTATCTTAACCCGGACCCAGAAATGTCAGTCAGTTAAGAAAGCCTTAAGAAAGAATGGTAGGTTGCCTCGGAGGCCTAAGGAGTGGGCCTGGGCCAAGATATTATATCTCCAAGTTGTATCATAAACCTTCTCAAGGTCGAAAAAGATAGCGATAACCGAATGGTTATTTGCAAAGACATTACGAATATACATATCCAAGCGCAGCAAGGGGTCAATGGCAGAACAGCCCTTACGGAAGCCATACTGACTAGGGGAGAGACTATTTTTAGTCTCTAAATACCACATCAAACGTCTATTAACTAGACGTTCCATTACCTTGAAAACTGCACTGGTAAAAGGGATGGGACGGTAGGGAGAGGGATCACGTCCCGTAGTACCTGGTTTTCGAAAAGGGAGAACAATAGCAGACTTCCACAGCTGGGGAAGAACTCCTTGCGACCATATGAGATTAAAGAGTCGTAAGAGGACAGTAAGAGCAGACTGATGTAAATGCTGTAGCATACGAATATGTATGCCGTCTGGCCCAGCTGCCGATGATCGGCAAGCAGAGAGTGTTGCCTCCAGTTCTTGAAGGGTAAAAGGCACATTATAGGATTCTTCTCTAAGAGAAGAAAAATCTAAGGGCTTTAACTCGCTGGCAGACTTAGAAGAAAGGAACGAGGGACATAGATGGAGCCCCTGAGAAATGCGGACGAGATGATTACCAATTTCAGTGGCAACGGCAAGAGGGTGTGCTATATCAACACCAGCAACCTGAAGAACAGGAGCCGGGTCGGGGAGAATTTACCACTTAATTTCGCACTTTCTTCCAGACTGCACTCATCGAGGAAGCCGAAGTGACAGTAGAAACGTAATCTCGCCAGCAAGTGCGTTTAGCATCCCGTATGACACGGCGAGCAATAGCTCTCTTCTGCTTGAAATCAAGGAGTCTCTCTGTGGTTCTGTTATACCGATACCTGCACCATGCAGCGCGTTTCAAATGCACTGCCCAAGCACAAGCAGGAGACCACCAAGGCACGCACTTCTGAGGATGCTTGCCCGAGGTTTGGGGAATAGAATGTGAAGCTGCTGTGAAGATGGAGGACGAAAAGAGATGTAAAACCTCATCAATGGAGGACGAGGTAGGAACCTCATGAAAGGCAGTAAGATGTGCGTAAAGGTCCCATTTTGCCCGGTCAAATTGCCAGCGTGGGCAATGAGGAGGTGGAGAAAACAGAGGGGACTTAAGGATGATTGGGAAATGATTGCTGTCATGTAAGTCCGGGAAGACAGACCAGGTGAAGTCAAGGACAATAGATGAAGAGCAGATGGAAAGATCGATGCAGGAGAAAGAATGCGTTCGGGGATCAAAATGGATAGGAGTACCCGTATTTAAAACATGGAGGGAAGAGAAGCAAGAAATGCCTCCAACTGAATGCCACGGGAGTCACAGTGAGACCCTCCCCAGAGAAAATGGTGTGCGTTAAAATCACCAAGTAATAGAAGGGGTGGCGGTAAGGAAGAAACCTGAAAATCAACATCTGGGATAGACATTGCCCGCGAAGGGGAGAGATATAAAGAGCAGAGTGTATACCACTTATTCAAGTGGATACGGGCTGCGGTGTAATGTAAGGAAGAAGGAACATAGAGCTGACGGTATGGAACACCAGTGCGTATAAGAAGAGCACTTTCGTTAAAGATTCCATCGGAAAAAGGATCTGATGAATATAACAAATCATAGCCTGAAAAGGGCCTGATAACAGTGGATTGTAATTTGGGTTCTTGCAAACAGACCCCAACAGGGGAAAACTGAGAGAGCAACACCTGAAGCTCACCCCGGTTACCCCTGAGGCCTCGTATATTCCACTGCAAATAAGCCATGATTTATGGAGAGAAAGATATAAGTGGAAGTGAGAGGAATCTATGGACTAGGGTTAGAAAAGTCCACGTGTGGAGGCAGCGGAAGACCTGTAATCAGAGAAGGAGGAGGACATTGTGAAGGAATGGGGGGTTGAGACGAAGAAGAGAGATGAGGAACTTCAGGTGGAGTAGTGTCCATCATCGGTCCAGAAATATATTCTGCAATAGCTTCCAGTGTTTCGGAAGTCAAAGATGCAGAATGTGGGACTACATTAGAAATGGAAGAAGAGTGAGCAACGAACGGGGAGTCTATAGACTGTACTAAAGTAGAGGGCGAGGAGATAGAAGAGGAATCTGTCAAAGGGACTTGGGAGGGGACAGGGGATGAAGGTAGTGTATGAGGAGGAGGATGAACCTCCACACACGTTATAGAACTAGTCAGAGGCGAAGAACCTGGCAGTAGGGATTTTTTGCCGGGCTTATGAGAAGAAGGGGGGGCGCTGAGGTTTAGGTGAAAGACGAGGACGTGTAGACTCAGAATTGTGCGAGTGAGTAGAGGAAGGAGTGTGGATAGTATGGGAAGCCGAGGTAGGGACCTCGGAGCCAAGAATATCAAAAGGATTAGACAGGGGTGATTGAGGATGAGGTGACCACAGAGGAAGCCGTGGAAGTTGGGACCCCAGAAGCGGGGCGACGTTTAGCAATTCGAGAATAGGAAATGCGGGGAAGTGTTCCTTGAAGGCGTAGATGAGAGATGGCCATAGCATATGAGAAGCCTTCCGCCTCTTTGAGACAACGGATTTCCCGCTCATTCAGGTAAACCTGACAATGGCGAGAATATGACAGATGTGCCTCATGACAGTTAAGGCAAGAGGGAGGTAGAGTACAAGAAGAACTGGCATGGTCGTCAGCACCACAGACTGGGCATTCGGCCATGGACCTGCAATATTTCGCTGGATGACCAAAACGCCAGCAGTTTCTACACTGTTGTGTTGTAGGGGTCACCTTTCGGACTTGTAAACGTTGACCTGCAATGTAAACCGAAGGTGGTAGTTCACGGCAGTCAAAAGTTAAACGAGCTATATTGCAAGGATAACGTCTTCGCTTATTGGCAGGGAGGACAAAAGTGTCAACTTTAAGGATAGGGAGTTCTTGGAGCTCAAGCTGCTCTAAAATGTCATCACCACATGTCAATGGTGTGGGGCAAAATGACAGAACCACAACAAGAATTGAGGGAATGGTGCTTGTCAATAGTAACAGGAGCAGTATCTATGGTTGTAAAAGAGAAAGATCGCGAGCTTGGCCAGCATTCTGGGCCGTGATGATGCGAGTGCCGCTCTTGAGAGCGTTAAACGAGATGTCTTTACCAACATGGCATAGCAGAGCTTTACCAATACTATGGTCTGAAAGATAGGTATTAGGAGAAGTCGGTCGCAGAGTAAAAAATTGTCCATTGAGTAGTTTGAAACAGAGAGTTTAAGGGGAGTGCGTGACGAGCTGGTCGTTTCTGAGATGAACGAGAAGGAAGTGTCGAATCGTCATGTGTGGGTCTTGGTCGTTTGGGTGTGGGACCGGGGGTGGTCCGATGGTAGACGGGTGAGCGATTCGAAAATTGCCGGCGGACAAAAGAGAGGGCGGCCGGATATCTGCCACAAAGCATACCGCCTTCGGTCACCACCCCTGGAATCCGAAAGGTGGCCTCCAGGCGATCCAGATTCCACGGCAAACTACACCACCGCAAAGGACCTCAACGGAATGGGATGGACCACGATACCCTTCCCCCTACCTAGGAACGAGAATGCCTGAGGAGAGAAGCTCCCAGGGTAAAACTGGGAAGGAACTAAGGGAGGGATGAGGAGGAAGAGGAGGAAAGGGAAAAAGGGAGGATAGAGGAGATGGGATAGGGAAGAGGGGATTGGGGGTAATTAGGTTCGGTCTGAGGAAGAAGACTAAGAGGTCCAATTCCTCAGACCGATAGCCTCTTTACCACGACAAGGAGCCCCCCTTAAAGAGGGTCCACGCTTGTTGTGTCAGCAGCCGGCTGATAGCTGATCCACGCTTGTTGTGTGAGCAGCCGGCTGATAGCTGGTCCACGCTTGTTGTGTCAGCGGCCGGCTGATAGCTGGTCCACGCGCCTAGTCTTATTATTTTCAAGATTCGGCTTGTTTACTCATCAATATCAGTAGGAATTAGCGTAGCGTCCGCAATATTAATGAAATCCATTCTTAAGAAATCCTCACAGCATTATAGGACATCATTTAGATATTGCAGAATTTCTCCCCAGTGAGAATTATATTCAGTTTCTTAATAATGGTTTCAGCATATTCACTTATTAGACTGACAGATCTCGCATTCATAGTATGGCGACGCCTCAGCCACCACTGCAACTATACAACTGCAGTGGTGGTTGAGGCGGCTGATTTATATATGTTACGATTAATTCTTGCTTTTCCCGAGATCTTGCGAAAGTTAAACTTAAGTTTGCAAAATATAAGAAGAGTAATGAACCCTCTCCTAAGATTTTCCAGCATCTGTCATAGTGTTACAATTGTGGAGAAGTTGCTCAAAGACGGACATAATATCTGCACATAAAGGAAGGTTGAAAATATAGGCAGATATTTTTATCTGATATTTATACTGAAGTTATTTTCAATAATGAGTGTATGCAGGTATCCAATGGTCTCAGAGACACATGATGTTCCTGTATTTACTACTAAACTGAGACTCTTCTAGTTACAAACATTCCACTCTATCCATTATGAGAGTTTTCTTACACTTAGGTATTTCGTGGTTGTAAATGGTTTATAGGGTAAATTGATGCTACTGTGGCTTCTGTAAAAACTTCAATGATGTGGCTAATATTAGAGGTGTTCAATAAGCCACCATGAATGGTAATTCACCTTCACCTACTCTTATTCAAATAAAGATAATTTACTTCTTCAAATAACTTTGTTTTTGAGATTGATGGAGTGAACACATCGACTCAAACTTAGGGACTGATTACCCCAAACTTCTTCTCCTCTTCCACCGTTCTCTTCAGTGGGTTGGCGAAAAGTTTCCAGAATAAAGATACCCAAATGTTGCACAAGTGTCTCGTTTATCAAGATGGTTCCGGATGAGAAGCACCACTGTGAGATAATGAAACCTAACACAAAGTTCAAGTGTTCATGACCAGCTGGAGATGTGATTTCCTCTGAGAAAACAATCTCCACAGTCACATTTCGTTTAACGTCTACAGAAAACAGCCCCACCAACACGATCTTCTCCACTTTTACTCTGACTACGACACCGAAAAGAAACATGTAATCATAGGCTATTATTCTTCCTTCGTGCCCTCCGAATCTGTGAATTTGAGAAAGAATGATCTTTCATTGAACAAGTATTTTCTAAATTTCACTATCGTCATTACTTCATAAGAGATTGTAGACGACACCGTGAATATAACGTCTTCAGCTCACCCAGAGAGATACATAGTCCACCGTACTAACTCAGTATTACGAATACAGGTAAGAATGGTCTGTGAGACCTGGGAAATGGAGCAAACAAAACCCAACAGTAGATTATAATTTATATTTGCCTTTACCAGATGATATATACAGGTATGTACACTATGTACAGATATGTACACCACGTTGACAAACAGCAAAGTAGAAACCAGAGAGTGTGCACCGTGTTCAACCAGCAGCTAGGCAAGTCTGCCAGTGCTTACCACAAGTGAACCACGTTGCTTCAGCTTTGGCGGGCTTGCCTGTGATTGGTCAATGAACCAAGGTACTGATTTAACAACGGGTACCCTATTGATTGCTAAACCCTTAGCACCCGGTTCGCTGGTTGGGAGGCAGCCTATATGGGAGTGTGACATACGTAAAATTAATTTTAACATACTCTTTGAATGCAACACTCAGTAACCGAACATTGCTCCATCTCTTCTATTACTGCATTCCAAGTATCTACCACCACATCTACCACCATTAAGGACATCATCAGTATGGAACACCGCCAGGTTCAATCCTCTGCGGGGGTATATATAATCCCTTGGAACGATTGCAACTAATCATACGTGACCGAAACATCAAGAAACATCCAAAAATGTGTTTCTGAACACCAATATGTCAGCAGAAAGGGGGACTCGAGGGACGTCAGTGTTTTTTTTCACCGAAATTTCCACAACCATTTTGGAATCAACATTTTTGTATATCCAAAAATTTCAACCAGAAGAATGGCTTCTTCAACATCAATGATCCCCTTGACAGGAAACGTCTTCATCGTTATCCTGCATAGCAACAAACCTACTTGCCCTTGCCGGGCATTAAACTGCATTTGTAAGTATTTTTCCTTGAAACAAAACATATGTACCAACATGTGTCCACCCACATATGTGTACACGACCAATAAAATGTGTCTTTCAGAGCAAGTGGCCACCACCAGCGCATTCGTTTACTCCCACCAGCATAACGCAACATGTATTCACTAACACATTTCTAATTCTTCTTCTTTCAACGCACCGGCCGTATCCCACCGAGGCAGGGTGGCCCAAAAAGAAAAACGAAAGTTTCTCTTTTTAACTTTAGTAATGTATACAGGAGAAGGGGTTACTAGCCTCTTGCTCCCGGCATTTTAGTCGCCTCTTACGACACGCATGGCTTCTGGAGGAAGAATTCTCTTCCACTTCCCCATGGAGATAAGAGGAAATAAGCAAGAACTAGTAAGAAAAAAGAAGAAAATCCACATGGGAATGTGTATGTATATGTTTGTACATGCAAGTGTAGTGTAACTTAAGTGTAAGTAGAAGTAGCAAGATGTACCTGAAATCTTGCAATTCATGTAAAACAATTACAGGCTTCCGTTTTACACTCACTTGGCAGGACGGTAGTACCTCCCTGGGCGGTTGCTGTCTACCAACCTACTACCTAGGACTAACACATTTGTCATAAAATAAAAAATGTTCAACTCAACCTCTGTTAGCACATTACGTATATTCAGGCACAACATACGTGAACTACTAACATATGTTTCCACTGCTATAACGAACACAGGTGTTGACTATTGGCCTTCACACTTTGCCGTATCATGGTAACAAATTAGGAACGAGCAAAAAGGCAGCAGAGAATATAAATGAATGTATTTCATTCTATATACAGTATATATAGACTTTGTACAGTATTTACAGCTATGTACAATAAGACAAAAATTCAAGACACGGTGATAAACGTAGCGACCAGCAGTGGAGGCAAGTCTGCCAAAGCTGCTTCACCAGGGTCCCACATCGCTTCACAGCTTTGGAGAGTTTCCTTGTGATTGATGGTTGAACCAAAGTACTGCTATAACGACGGGACCCCTGATCGTTAAACCCTTAGCTCCTGGTTCGCTGGTCGGGAGACATGCCTATATGGGTGTGTGACTTACGCTGAATAAAAATATAACACAGCATGCCACGGCTATTAACAAAACATGCGTCCGCAAACACGTGTACCCACCAGCACATGTATCCATCAAGACATGTATCCACCAACATATATCCACCAACACACATATCCACTAACACACATATCCACCAACACACATATCCACCAACACATGTCTACACATGTACCACAACACTGTTCCAATCACATGTACCCACCAACACATGTATCCACCAACACACGTACCCACCAACACACGTACCCACCACACACATACCCACCAACACACGTACCCACCAACACATGTACCCACCAACATGTACCCACCAACATACGTACCCACCAACACACGTACCCACCAACACGTACCACCAACACGTCCACCACTCCACCAACAGTATCCACCACACACGTACCCACACAGTCAACACACAGTACCCACCAACACATACCCACCAACACACGTACCCACCAACACACGGATCCACCAACAGACGCTTGGCTTCAAGACGAAGATTGGACAGTGATCTAATTAAATTCTTGGAGAGTAAAGGGGTGGCAGTGATTAGCGAGGGAGCGATTTCCCAGGTGATGTATCGCTGTGTTCTTGTTCCAGTAACCTTATGTATCCCATATATGTGTCATTCGGGTCCCCACTATATCCTCTCGCCTCAAAGGAGATGCTTCGATAACGGTGAGGGGGCTCGTGATCCGAGGGGAGTGAAGCATTTCTCTGTGAAATGGTTCTGGATTCCCCTTACTGCTACTACTAGTATTACTGCTACTACCTCTAATACTACTATTACTACAACTAATACTATTTTAGTGAGACGATCTTTGGTACTTGGTACTACTACTACCACTACTATTATTACTATTATTATTATTATTATTATTATTACCACTACTACCAAAACTATTTTTGTGACACGATCATTTTTGCTTGGAATATTAAGTTCCTTCCCTATATTAAGTACTTTGATGCATTGTCTCAAGAACTTCCAATCACTTATTGGTAGTGAAGGTATCAGGTGAAGGGTATAACCAGTTAGAGACCTGTTGCGTGAAACATGTATCAACTTCACACTTGTTTCGGGGTACCTAATTAATGTTTCATTAAGGTGGAGTTATGTGGGATGGTAGAACCTTTCAGTATGAAGAATAAACCTTTTCAAGAAAGAACCCCCCAAAAAAGAATGAACCCCTATAAGAATAAACTGTTACAAGAATGAACCCAAACTTTTTCACACACATTCGAACACACCTCTTTTTTGGTTTAAGGTTTACTGCAAATTTAAAACAACAACTAATCTGAAAGTATAAACAACCGTATTTATTTCACAAATAAAAAATAAGTTAGTAAACCAATTAATTTAGCAATATGAAAGGGTAAATCTACTTCTCATCCGTAACTACATTGTCTTCACAATTGTAATGAGATGGATGTGCTTGGTGCAGGGACATCCGCTTCTCAGCATCAGTCTTCAAGGCACTAAGAGGAAGTCTTAGATCCTCTCGTTCGGTAATTTTCAGTCTATTTCTTTGCTTGGGAAGAAACTTGGCGACTGCACTGAAGCCTTGCAATAAATTACATCGTGACTTTGTTTCACAGTGCAGGGTAGTGGTTACAGTGCAGGTTAGTGGTCACAGTGCAGGGTAGTGGTCACAGTGCAGGGTAGTGGTCACAGTGCAGGGTAGTGGTCACAGTGCAGGTTAGTGGTCACAGTGCAGGGTAGTGGTCACAGTGCAGGGTAGTGGTCACAGTGCAGGGTAGTGGTTACAGTGCAGGGTAGTGGTTACAGTGCAGGGTAGTGGTTACAGTGCAGGGTAGTGGTCACAGTGCAGGGTAATGGTTACAGTGCAGGGTAGTGGTTACAGTGCAGGGTAGTGGTTACAGTGCAGGGTAGTGGTTACAGTGCAGGGTAGTGGTTACAGTGCAGGGTAGTGGTTACAGTGCAGGGTAGTGGTTACAGTTGGGTAGTGGTCTACAGTGCAGGGTAGTGGTCAGTGCAGGTAGTGGTCATGGTGCAGGGTAGTGGTCACAGTGCAGGGTAATGGTTACAGTGCAGGGTAGTGGTTACAGTGCAGGGTAGTGGTTCACAGTGCAGGGTAGTGGTCACAGTGCAGGGTAGTGGTCACAGTGCAGGGTAGTGGTCACAGTGCAGGGTAATGGTTACAGTGCAGGGTAATGGTTACAGTGCAGGGTAGTGGTCACAGTGCAGGGTAGTGGTCACAGTGCAGGGTAGTGGTCACAGTGCAGGGTAATGGTCACAGTGCAGGAAATGAGAGCATGTGCCTTGATTTGATTTACTGCTGTGATAACAGTGGTTAATGATTTGTGAAGTCGACCACTTGGGTTTTTTGCAACCAGATGTTGTCTGTGGATTACACAGTGCACAGTAAACACACCAGGTACAACTTTTTTTTTTTTCAAGAAACTGATGAAGCCGCGATGATAACTTGTCATCACTGGTGCTTCATATGTTGCACAGCAACAATGTTGGTCAGCGGGATGTCCTTCTCTTTGAAAAAATTCTCAACAACACTAAATACTGACTCCTCTACTGTATCTATTTCTAGTTGTCTTGCAAATAACAGCTCTTGAACCAAACATTCATCTCTGACGATAAGAACAAAAGCAAGAAGCAAAGATTCATTGCCTGGCAGAGTGGACTCATCTAATTGTAAGCCAAATTCTGTTGTGTTAATCATGTTGCACAATGTGTCTTCAGTGTTTCCAGCCATTCCATCCACTCTTCTTTGAACAGAATTATCACTGAGAGGAATAGCTTTAATAATGTGTTCAGATGACTTGTGTAAAACTGTGCGCAGAACCTCACTTACTGCTGGCAGAATAAGCTTACCAGATCTAGCAATCAGCAATGAGATATTGTATGAAACACGTAATCCATCACTGGATTGTTGTGAAGCGCTATCAAACAAATTTCCAATGGATTTCCGTTGTTGTAAGTTGACTCGAAGTGACTGAAGACTTTCACACAGTAGGTACATTGGTTACTGTTGGTTATTAGGTGCTGATACACATCCATATTTCAGATATTCCACACTATATTGCCTATACTTTTCTTTTGTCTGCTGTGTTGCAGTCATATTTTAGTCTAGAACAAAGGATATGTTCTTTGTAAAAATCATGATAATCATAACAAAATGCATCAGAAAAAAAACAAAGAAATATATAGCAATGCATTTACTAGGAAAAGTACATAACACAATAATACAAGTATGAATCTTAAACTATAAATCAAGTACTTAAGAACTACAAGTACCAGCCTGAGCACAACACTTCCACACCCTTTGGCGTCCCTCCATCAATACCATTCAGTCATTTATTCATTATATTATACTTTAAAATGTAGATTTGCAGTGCGTTAAGCCTAGAGCCTCGGCCCTTGCAGACGTGAAAATCCGATCATCACCAGTACCCACGACGTCTGGTGTCTGATCTGGCAGGCATGTTGCGTGTGGTGCGTCCGAACAAACGTTTGGATTTTTAACTCCGACTCCGGACTACAAAATAAAAGAAAACTATCCTTTCATGTATAATTCTACGTTAACTTTATTCTTTGTAAAGCATTTGTGTTACTTAAGAGTTTGTGTCTTACATTTTGACATATAGATTTTGTAAAACAAATGCTCTCTTGGATCTGATGAACCCCTGCCCCCCCTACCGCCCCCTTTTTCCTCAACGCCCCACTGGATCATTCCCCCTCCCGGGGGGCGATACCACCCACTTTGAGAATCTCTGATATAAAATAATAAACTACAAGAATAAACCCCTAAAAGAATGAACCTTTCAATAATAAACCCATACAAGAATAAACTCATACAATAATAAACCCACAGAAGAATTTACCCATAGAAGAATAAACCCACAAAAGAAAAAAAACCTTTCCAATTACTCAGTGGGTCTTCCTCACTTGATCCACGTCTCAGGTTACGAACACACAAGTCTGTCTTTCTCTCTCTCTCTCTCTCTCTCTCTCTCTCTCTCTCTCTCTCTCTCTCTCTCCTACCCTTGATCTTCAACAAAAACAGAATGTTCCAGAGATGGGGTACAGAAACAAGGGGTCACAATTGGAAGTTGAAGACTCCAATGAGCCAAAGGAATGTTAAGAAGAAGTCCTTCAGTCATAGAGTTGTCAGGAAGTGGAGTACCCAAGAAAGTGACGTAGTGAAGGCAGGAACCATACATAGTTTTAAGACGAGGTTTGATAAAGCTCATGGAGCAGAGAGAGAGAGAGGACCTAGAAGCGATCAGTGAAGAGGCGGGGCCAGGAGTTATGACTCGACCCCTGCAACCACAAATAGATGAGTACGATTTCTTCTCCTGTGTCTTAGCACCTTCATACAACCAGAAGTGGTTGCTCACCATCCTCGTTAGGCAGTGTAACTGTAGATCAGAACACTCTGTAGGTACAAGAGCTGTGTGATCAACACCCTTTATTACAGAAATGTTCCGCTAGCCAGTGGTTTTCTTCTTCCCAAATGTTCCACAGGTGCCTCATTATTCACCCTGAAGAAATACAAAAGCTTGAAAGCACCACTTTAAGGTGCTTAAGGTCACTTGACTAACACCTTCAAGAGGTAGAGGATTTTTTTGTCAGTGCTCTTAAGAGGCAGAGGAACCAGAAATCAACCCAGTCAGATTTAACGTAAGAGATAAATCAAGTGAAAATAACTACATAATTTTCCATAGAGTTTCAGATATTTTTTACTAATACACTATATGATTTGGAAACCAAATTGCTAAAAACAGTTTCACACTGGCGCTTACAAAGCTCAAAAAAACAATAAAAAAATTGATTTAGGTGAGATAGAGCAGCGTTAATTGCCTTTAACTGTGTCCGACGTACTAGTACGCAGGTGCTGGTACTGTGTCTGGCGTACTAGTACGCAGGTGCTGGTACTGTGTCTGGCGTACTAGTACGCAGGTGCTGGTACTGTGTCCGACGTACTAGTACGTAGGTACTTGTACTGTGTCCGACGAACTAGTACGCAGGTGCTGGTACTGTGTCTGGCGTACTAGTACGCAGGTACTGGTACTGTGTCCGACGTACTAGTACGCAGGTACTGGTACTGTGTCCGACGTACTAGTATGCAGGTGCTGGTACTGTGTCCGACGTACTAGTACGCAGGTGCTGGTACTGTGTCCGACGTACTAGTACGCAGGTGCTGGTACTGTGTCCGACGTACTAGTACGCAGGTGCTGGTAGTGTGTCCGACCATTATTTTTACAAACAAATCTGCCACCTGCCAATATTTTTTTTAGCTCAGGACAACTTATTGGGTCTTCCATCAATTCATACATTTAAAAAAAATCTTCGGCTAGCAGGGTCCACACAATGTATCCTGGTTAACTAGTCAGGGAATGACTATGTCCGACGTACTAGGACTCATTACTAGCAAAAGTAAATAAAGGAACCAGGAGCTGTTCCACCCACTACTAGCTTCCCTTCCAGCAAAATGACTTATTTATTCCAGGTTTATTAGTTTCATGATACTAACAGTGGAATTCAGCCACAGAGTCAGTTAAGTCAAACAATGTGAATAATTTCCATGTTTTTATGAATACTATACCTCTAATATAATTGTAATATTGTAAGTATTCATTATATATAGCCGTATGAGACCAAAATAGTAAAAAAATAATAATAAAATAATGATTATATAGTGTATATGGATAAGGTGACACTTACGTTGTGTTGTCTCTTGAGGATTGACAATGTGTCGTGGGGTCGAACCCTCGCCTGCCGCAGTTTGGTAAATGATTCTAAACCACTTGTTTTTTACTAGTTCTTGTTCTTGTTTATTTCCTCTTATCTCCATGACGAATTGGAACAGAATTCTTCCTCTGTAAGCCATGCATGTCGTAAGAGGTGACTAAAATGCCGGGAAAAGGGCTAGTAACTCCTTCTCCTGAATACATTACTAAAGTTAAAAGAGAACCTTTTTTTTTTTTTGGGGGGAGCACCCTGCCTCGGTGTGATACGGCCGGTTTGTTGAAAGAAGAATATATATATATATATATATATATATATATATATATATATATATATATATATATATATATATATATATATATATATATATATATATAAACACTGATCTCTGGCCGACGGAGACTCGAACCTACGAACCTCATGACAAGGTACGCAGTGCTTTACCGACCTACCACACTGGTCCAATACCTTGCATCCAGCTTTCTAGATTATTCTAACAGCAAGCTTCAGGCAGGAGCTGATGCAAAATGTGACCAGTTGTACGATCGTAACCTGCTATTGTAATTTGTAGTATCATTAACCGTAGAGACCAAAATCAGTGTGAATATTTCGCCTGCTCTTGGATTCCTAGCATTGTAATCTTAGTTGTGTGTGCATGCAGGATGAATGAAGCTGTAAGCCTTCCTGCCTTGAAAGCTGGCTGCCTTGGAATAACGTCTAGCGAGCTGATGCCAGGTATTGGACCAGTGTGGTGACGGTCGGTAAACCTCGTACCTTGTCTGAGGTTCGTAGATTCAGTCTCCTCGGCCGAGATCAGTGTTTAGAATATTTCCCTGCTCTTATGCGTTTAGATATATATATATATATATATATATATATATATATATATATATATATATATATATATATATATATATATATATATATATATATATAATATATATAGATATAGTGTCAACACATTAAAAACGGTAAAAAATAAATCATATCTCAGCATCAATAAATTGTATAATGTAAACATCGCTGGGGCTTTTACGCTAAAATCGTAAGTTTTATCAGTTATCGCTCTTTTTATTCTTATTAAATTTACGAAAACAATCTCTATCGATCTAAAAGACAAAAAATATTTTCCCAAAATTTTCCCACGCACATACAATGTTTTTTTTTTCCATGCTATACCAGAGCTGAAGGGTCAAGAGCGGGTTTCAAGTTATTGTACATCTACCAACGTCACAATTTGTTAAATACAATTGGTAAGAGGAATCTTGTTAGCCTAAAACAACGTTTGAAACTTCCACTACATAAGATCAACTTCTGCTGTGACTGTGAACCTTATCAGGTAAGTTGGACCAAGGAAACCATTATACAAGTTTGAAGCCAGTCAGATGAAGCATTCTCATTATTAACCCTGCATTTTATTTTGTTTTTAAATAATGCATTTACTCTACAATATAATCGGCAACTTGGAAAAAATACCCAAATATTCAGTAAGTAAAATACGTAAATTGACACCAACAAACTGCAATTACACTCTGAACGTTCCACTAAGAAGTATACATCAGAGTTGTAAGTTTGATGCCGACCAGACTAAACGTTCTCAGGTTATCTTACGAAAATCTTGAAGGTAAGAAAAATTCCAACAACTGCTATGACAGGTTACTGGACTGGATGAAAGGCCTTTGTCATGAAGAAAAAATAAGACCAATGAAGAACGATACTTGTGGCACCCCACTGGTGACCCCACTAGTGACCCCACTGGTAACACCACTGGTGACCCCACTAGTGACCCCACTGGTGACACCACTGGTGACCCCGGTGACCCCACGGGTGACACTACTGGTGACTGGTGGAGAGGGTTTCGGGGGTCATCGCCCCAGCGGCTCGGTATGAGACCATGCCTCGTGGTGGATCAGGGTCTGATCAACCAGGCTGTTACTGCTGACCGCACGCAAACTGACGTACGAACCACAGCCCGGTTGGTCAGGTACTGACTTTAGGTGCCTGTCCAATGCCTTCTTGAAGACAGCCAGGGGTCTATTGGTAATCCCCCTTATGTATGCTGGGAGGCAGTTGAACAGTCTTGGGCCCCTGACACTTATTGTGTTGTCTCTCAATGTACTCTTCGCGCCCTTACTTTTCATCGGGGAAATGTTGCATCTCCTGCCGAGTCTTTTGCTTTCATAGGGAGTGATTTTCGTGTGCAGGTTTGGTACCAATTCCTCCAGGACCTTCCAAGTGTATATTATCATGTATCTCTATCGCCTGCTTTCCAGGGAATACAGATCAAGGACCTTCAACCGTTCCCAGTAATTTAGGTGCCTTATCGTACTTGTGTGTGCCGTGAAAGTTCTTTGCACGCTCTCCAGGTCTGCAATGTCTCCAGCCTTGAAGGGGGCCGTTAGTGTACAACAATATTCCAGCCTAGAGAGAACAAGCTATTTGAAGAGAATCATCATGGGCTTGGCGTCCCTAGTTTTGAAGGTTCTCATTATCCATCCTATCATTTTCCTAGCAGATATGGTAGATACATTGTTGTGGTCTTTGAAGGCGAGATCCTCTGACATTATCACTCCCAGGTCCTTCACATTTACTTTTCGCTCTATTATATAGTTAGAATTTGTCATATACCCTGATACAGTTTTAATTTCCTCAAGTTTTCCATATCTGAGTAGTTGAAATGTTCTCCTCGTTGAACTTCATATTGGTTTGAGTGGCCCATTTGAAGATTAGCTTGATGTCCGCTGGGAGTCTTGCGGTGTCTTCGATGGAGGTCACTGCCATGGCAATGCAGGTGTCATCCGTAAAGGTAGACACGGATCTATGGCTTACTGACCCCACTGGTGACCCCACTGGGTCACCAGTGAGGTGCCACAAGTATCCTTCCTAAATCAAGTAATGTGTTTAATGTCTTTTTATAGGCGATGCAAAAAAAGAAGTTAATCCAGATAGCAAACTTAAATAGTTTGTCACCGCTAAGGAAACACTCGCATTGTTTGAGAAGAAAATTAAATGAAAAGTGTATTGGACGACGCAGTAGTGACTCTTGAGTCAACGTTTGAGTCAACGTTTGAGTCAACGTTTGAGTCAACGTTTGAGTCAACGTTTAACTTAACACACAAAAATTTTTTTTTTTAATAATGATGAGAGACATACATTAAAACAAATCCCGTGTTTTAAGAAATTCTGGGTTATGAGATTGATAAATGTGCATCCAAGGAGAGTAGAAGACGAGACATTGCATAGTAATTACCTATAAGCTTCTGAGTGTCTGAGAGAAGAGACGGGGAAATCTTCAGGATCAGTCAGCAGTGAGACCTATTTTTTTTATTTATTATTCATGTTATGCGCTAAACCCAAGTGCAGGGACAGCTGGAGAACACGACACCCTCATATAATGTCTCAATATTTTCTATTGGAAAGGAACTAATACACCAAGTGAATGAGTTCCAGGGAAATTATCTTAGCATCTAAGGTTTGATGAAAAATTTATATATATATATATATATATATATATATATATATATATATATATATATATATATATATATATATATATATATATATATACACGTATATATATATATATATATATATATATATATATATATATATATATATATATATATATATATACGTATATATATATATATATATATATATATATATATATATATATATATATATATATATATATATATATATATATATATATATATATATATATATATATATATATATATATATATATAGTATATATATATATATATATATATATATATATATATATATATATATATATATATATATATATATATATATATATATATATATATATATATATATATATATATATATATATATATATATATATATATATATATATTATATATACGTGTATATATATATATATATATATATATATATATATATATATATATATATATATATATATATATATATATATATATATATATATATATATATATATATCTTGATGCCCATGATGCCCTGTATCTCCTCACAAGGTGTCTTACTATGCCAAGACTCACTTACTTCTTGAGGTGCGCACCCTCTTTTGAAAACCCAACACTTGACGAGTATGACGCACACCTGAGATTAACCTTCAAGAAGGCACTGAATCTGTCACTAGAGGATCACCAATGGGAGCAGGCAACCCTCCCAGTGCGACTGGGAGATATAGGGTCGCAAAGCAAGGCAGGTAGCGTTACCTGCATTTCTGTCTTCGTGTTTGGTTTCCAGTGGATTAGTCAAGAGGATTGTCCCTGAACGTTTGAGAGGTGTGGTGGGAGCTCAAGACCCCAAGTTCATTGAAGCAGCAGTGCAGTGGGACATCCTGGCAGACTCCTCCAGTAGACCAGCTCCTCCCAAAGAGCACAAACAGTCCCACTGGGACAAACCGATCATGGAAAAATTTCCAACACAATGCTCACCAACGCTTCAGGAAAGGACAAAGCTCGTCTCCTAGCGGTGAAGGCACCACACTCAGGAGATTTCCTTCTTGCTGTTCCCAATTCCTCTCTGGGACTCGACTCGACCCACAGGCCATTCGGATTGGTGTTGCTCTTCGCCTAGCCGCCCCCATACTCACCGAACATAGGTGTATTTGCGGCAGGGCGACGGCTGACCAATTCGGACTTCATGGTCTAGTGTGTCACACATCAGAAGGGAAGTATGCTAGACATGAGGAGGTCAATGACATCATAAAGAGAAGCCTCGCCACAGCCCGTTGCCCAGCTCAACGGGAACCCCAAGTGCAGAGGTCTGATGGAAGTCAAAAGCGTCCTGATGGAGCCACCATGCTACCCTGGAAGGATGGTAAGCAGATTGCTTGGGACTACACCTGTGCTGCCACATTGGCAGACACCTACCTGCCACACTCCTTAGCCGAAGGGGTGGAGCTGCCAGCCACAGGGAGACCCAGAAGACCCGCAAATATGAAGACCTTACCTCTTGCTATAACTTCATCCCAATAGGGTCGGAGACCCATGGAGCATGGGGCAAGTGTGCTCTAAAGTTTCTCAAGGAGCTGGGTGGAAAACTCATCATAGAAACCAAGGACCACAGGGCGACCAGTTTCCTCTTTCAGAGACTCAGTGTTACGATCCAGAGGGGAAATGCCTGCAGTATTCTGGGCACGCGGCCCACTGCCGGGAGTTGGACGAAGTATTTGACATGTAGCTCTGAGTTATCTATGTTGTTTTACTCCCCATTGTATTTTGTCTATATATATATATATATATATATATATATATATATATATATATATATATATATATATATATATATATATATATATATGTAATGTATGTGTGTGTGTGAGAGAGTGTGTGTACTCACCTATTTGTGGCTGCAGGGGTCGATTCATAGCTCCTGGCCCCGCCTTTTCACTGATTGATACTAGGTCCTCTCTCTCCCTGCTCCATGAACTTTATCAAACCTCGTCTTAAAGCTATGTATGGTTCCTGCCTCCACTACGTCACTTGCTAGACTATTCCACTTCATGACAACTCTGTGACTGAAGAAATACTTCCTAACATCCCTTTGACTCATAGGAGTCTTCAACTTTCAACTGTGACCCCTTGTTTCTGTGTCCCATCTCTGGAACATCCTGTCTCTGTCCACCTTATCTATTCCTCGCAGTATTTTATATGTTGTTATTATGTCTTCCCTAACCCTCTTGTCCTCTAGTGTCGTCAGGCCGATTTCCCTTAACCTTTCTTCGTAGGACAATCCCCTTAGCTCTGCGACTAGTCTTGTTGCAAACCTTTGCCCTTTCTCTAGTTTCTTTACGTGTTTGACCAGGTGTGGGTTCCAAACTGGTGCTGCATATTCCAGTTTGGGCCTGACGTATATGGTGTACAGAGTCTTAAACGATTCCTTAGTGAGGTATCGGAACGCTATTCTTAGGTCTGCCAGACGCCCGTATGCTGCGGCAGTTATCTGATTGATGTGTGTCTCAAGAGATGTGCTCGGTATTATACTCACCCCAATATATTTTTCCTTGAGTGAGGTTTGCAGTCTTTGGCCACCTAGACTATACTCTGTCTGCGGTCTTCTTTGCGCTTCCCCGATCTTCATGACTTTACATTTGGCAGAGTTAAATTCAAGGAGCCAGTTACTGGACCAGGCTTGTAACCTGTCCAGGTCTCTTTGTAGTCTTGCCTGATCCTCGACTGATTTAATTTTTCTCATTAACTTCACATCATCTGCAAACAAGGACACTTCTGAGTCTATCCCTTCCGTTATGTCATTCACATATACCAAAAACAGCACAGGTCCTAGGACTGACCCCTGTGGAACCCCACTCATCACAGGTGCCCACTCTGACACCTCGTCAAGTACCATGACTCGTAGTTGCCTCCCTGTCGAGACCTTTCGTGTTGCAAACAACATATCATCAGGAGCAAAAATGAGTGAGACGCCCAGTTAGAAGCACTCATGTATTACATCAGGCAGAGTAGTGCCAGGTGCCACAATGAAGACGCTAAGTTATTAAAAACATTAGCAGTAGAGGCATATAACTGCCCATCGACATTAAATATTTAGTAATAACTTAGCGACTACAACATTAGTGACATAACAACTATCACACATATGACGTCAGACTTGATGTCAAATAATTAAAAAAAAAGACTTTGATATTCTAATCTCAAAGGTATTTGGCATATATTAGTTGGGGAATTTCCACAACACCCAAAGAAAATGAGGAAGCAGCGAAAAGGGAATACGTACTCTCCTATTTTCAGAGACTAATCCAATTCACCCTCAGGTAAACACGGATTTGTGACTAAGATTGATTGGGAGCAGCAAAAGATAGTAAATTCGTCATTGTAGACCTGTATTTATGACCATCCAGCGAGTTCAGGTAGGAATACGGCTTCATAGTGTGTATAATGCCTTCAATTATAAAGTTATCAAGTTTGAATAAGCCACCACTATTATTATATAATGTACATTTATGATGTTATATAATTGCAGATTCTATAATATTTCGTTTTCAATCGGAATAAGGATCTAATACTCTGGCCTCTGACCAATTTGCAGAATTGTTGCAGACCCTAATGTGGCTGAAAATCATATTTCATTCCTGCACAGTTCATACTGTATATTGTTGTTGCAAGAACCTGACATCTAGAGGTTTGCCAGTCTGTCCCACATAGGTTGCAGCCATTGCAACAGATCATGTAAATACCACCAACACAGTGTTGAGGAAAATTCTTTATCAAAATCCTTTAAACAGTCTGTGGATTCTTAAAAAACTACTTGCATGTTCAAACTTTTTAGGTGATTCGGCAAGACAGATAAATTCTCATTGTATGGGAGAACCATCACATACTTGATCTGAGGAGTTATCCTGGGTTCAGCTCTATGATTAGTTTTCCTAGCAGCCAGCAACGCTGGCTGCTAGGAGCATACCTGTAGAGGGTTTCAGGGGTCAACGCCCCCGCAGCTCTGTCTGTGACCAGGCCTCGCGGTGAATCAGGGCCTGATCAACCTAGCTGTTACTGCTGGTCGCACGCAAACTGACGTACGAACCATTGCCCGGTTGATCAGGAACTGATTTTTGGTGCCAGTTCAAGGCCTTAAAGATATCCAGGGGTCTACTGGTAATCCTTCTTATGTATGCTGGGAGGCAGTTTAACAGTCTTTGGCCCCTGACACTTATTGTGTTGTCTCTTAGTGTAATCGTGGCATCCCTGCTTTCATTGGAGGAATGTTGCATCTCTTTCCGAGTCTTTTGCTTTCGTAGGGAGTGATTTTCGTGCGCAGATATGGTACTAATCCCTCTAGGATTTTCCAGGTGTATATTATCAAGTATCTTCCTCACCAGCATCCCAGGGAATACAAATCAAGGGACTTCAACTATTCCCAGTAATTTAGGTGTTTTATCATACTTGTGTGTGGCGTGAAGGTTCTCTGTACATTCTGCAGGTCAGCAATTTTGCCTGCCTTGAAAAGGTTCGTTAGTGTACAGCAATATTCCAGCCTAGAGAGAAGAAGCAATTTGAATAGAGTCATCATGAGCTTGGCATCCCTTGTTTTGAAGATTCTCATTATCCATCCTATCATTTTTCTAGCAGATGTGGTAGATACATTGTGATATTTGAAGGTGAGATTCTCTGATATTATCACTACCATGTCCTTCACTTTAGTTTTAATTTTCTTAGGTTTCCATCCTCTTCGTTGAATTTCATATTGTTGTCTGCTGCCCAATTAAAAATTTGGTTGATGTCCACTTGGAGTCTTGCAGTGTCTTCGACGGATGACACTGTCAATGAACAGTGATGACACTGTCAATGAACAGTGATAACACTGGCAATATCAAATATTTTCCTAATTTCTCAAATTGAAACTCTGGGCTGCACACTCGGTAAGTTCCCAGAAACATAGTCAGATCTTTCCTTTTTACTCTTATCGATTGATGTGGCCCTGGATACATTTTTACCGAGACTTAACTCTCTGGTCTCTTCTATTAAATTCACAGTGGAGAAAAAGTGGAATCTAAACTTCGATTCTTAGATATGTTGATACACCAGGTTGATAAAAAGTTCAAGTTTACTGTAATTATATATATATATATATATATATATATATATATATATATATATATATATATATATATATATATATATATATATATATATATATATATATACAGAGCAATGAAATCACGAAACAAGTGATTTTGAATCATTTACCAAACTGTGGCAGGCCAGGGATCGACCCTACGACACATTGTCCCACCTAAAGAGAAGGGTATTCAAACAGGAGGAGGATGAAATTAATCCTTGAGATACCACTGCCACGAGTGTTCTCGGATCACGAGAAAAACACCTAGCTCTGCTGGATGCTTGATCTTTGTAGGATGGCTGGCTTAGTGGTAAGGTGATATTGGTACGTTGTGTTGTCTCTTGAAGAGGGACAATGTGTCGTAGGGCCGAGCCCTGTCCTGCCTCAGTATATATATATATATATATATATATATATATATATATATATATATATATATATATATATATATATATATATATATTCTCAGGGAAGAGAATAAACTTCATTCAGAGAAAGATGGAAAAATTTTCTCATGATATATTTTTCTTGCCCCACTACCTCCTGCCCAGTTGTGTATATATTCTGGTAGGATTTCCTTCACCGTTGGGTCTGCTGAAGGAGGGTAAGGGGGCAACCTTCTTATTCTGCTAAACGTACTGGGCTGTACGTATGTCCCGTCCACTAATCTGACTGGTATTATGGCTTACTCAAATTTGTGATTCATTTTGGGTATAAATTAGAACTTTTTCCTAGCATGAGCTTTAGGAGCGGCAGTCACTCAGTCTGGCATTAACAAAGATATTTGTCCATTGCTGCATTTAGTTCATTCATTTGTAAAAAATAAGCAGCAGATGATAGTTAAAGAGTATCAATAAATTTTACTTACCAGAAGAGAGAAGAAAATAGAGAATGATGAGAAGCATGTTGTGTTGTTGAAGCACTAGTATTGCGGGTCCCCTCGCCTCATCTGCAACACAACCAGACCGTGTTAAACATATCACACAACACCACTCCTCTTATAGCAACTGTGTTATTTACAGGAAAGGCAAGAATATACAACTTCACATTCACCCATAACGCAGGTAAAAAATATAAGATTTCATATAAGCTTTCTGGCCGCAAGAGAAAAATATTAATAAATAAATCAAAAATAACATTGGCATAATTAATGCTGAAACCTTAAATTAAGAAAGATTACCATACAAAAGTGTAGAACTTTTGCAAATAAATTAAACCCCTGGACATGTCAATGACATAATATCAATTAGATAAATAATAATTTACTTTATCGTATGAATGTAAATAATAAACAATGTCTTGCATCACTACATTATCATCATTTTTTTCCCATGAAAGACTAAGAATAATTCACTAACAATAATCTCATCAATAATGAAGCCGATAATAAACGCGTAAATAATAAAATAAAAGTGAAATCGTGCCAAAAAAAATATCAATATTAACTCACAAAAAAATAAACTTATTCATATGAATTTGGAATATTAAACACAGATTTAAACTCACATGGCTTAACTCACAGCAATATACTAAGCAGTTAATATCTCGCACTGATAAACTCATCATTAGTAAACTCATCATTAATAAACTCATCATTAATAAACTCATCATTAACAAACTTCCATTAATAAACTTGTCTCATTAGTAAACTCATCATTAATAAACTCATCATTAGTAAACTCATCATTAGTAAACTCATCATTAGTAAACTCATCATTAGTAAACTCATCATTAGTAAACTCATCATTAGTAAACTCATCATTAATAAACTCATCATTAACAAACTTATCATTAATAAACTCATCATTAATAAACTCATCATTAATAAACTCATCATTAATAAACTCATCATTATTAAACCCATCATTAATAAACTCATCAATAATAAACTCATCAATAACAAACTCATCATTAATAAACTCATCAATAATAAACTCATCATTAAGTAACTCATCATTAATAAACCCATCATTAATAAACTCATCAATAATAAACTCATCAACAATAAATTCATCAATAATAAACTCATCAATAATAAACTCATCAATAATAAACTCATCAATAATAAACTCATCATTTTCAAACGTCCAATAATAAACTCATCATTAACAATCTCATCATTAATAAACTCATCAATAATAAACTCATCAATAAGTAACTCATCATTAATTAATTAATAAACCCATCATTAATAAACTCATCAATAATAAACTCATCAATAATAAATTCATCAATAATAAACTCATCAATAATAAACTCATCAATAATAAACTCATCAATAATAAACTCATCAATAATAAACTCATCAATAATAAACTCATCAATAAGTAACTCATCATTAATAAACCCATCATTAATAAACTCATCAATAATAAACTCATCAATAATAAATTCATCAATAATAAACTCATCAATAATAAACTCATCAATAATAAACTCATCAATAATAAACTCATCATTAATAAACTCATCAATAATAAACTCATCAATAATAAACTCATCAATAATAAACTCATCAATAATAAACTCATCAATAATAAACTCATCAATAATAAACTCATCAATAATAAACTCATCAATAATAAACTCATCAATAATAAACTCATCAATAATAAACTCATCAATAATAAACTCATCAATAATAAACTCATCAATAATAAACTCATCAATAATAAACTCATCAATAATAAACTCATCAATAATAAACTCATAAATAATAAACTCATCAATAATAAACTCATCAATAATAAACTCATCAATAATAAACTCATCAATAATAAACTCATCATTATCAAACGTCCATTAATAAACTCATCATTAACAATCTCATCATTAATAAACTCATCATTAACAAACTTCCATTATTAAACTCATCATTAACAAACTTCCCTTAATAAACTCATCATTATCAAACTTTCATTAATAAACTCATCATTAACAAACTCATCATTAATAAACTCATCATTAACAAACTTCCATTAATAAACTCATTAATAAACGCATCATTAATAAACTCATCATTAATAAAGTCATCATTAATAAAGTCATCATTAATAAAGTCATCATTAATAAAGTCATCATTAATAAAGTCATCATTAATAAAGTCATCATTAATAAACTAATCATTAATAAACTAATCATTAATAAAGTCATCATTAATAAACTAATCATTAATAAACTAATCATTAATAAACTCATCATTAATAAACTCATCATTAATAAACTCATCATTAATAAACTCATCATTAAGCACTCCACTCTGCCATCTAGAGTCTATTTAAACAATTGGTACCCACTACCTCTTCAGTAACTCATCCCCCGGACCTCTAATACGCATAAAGCCTCTACAATAATTATGTTATTTCTACTACAGTGATTAGTATTAATTTTCTTTATTATTCTTACAATAATTTTCATTGTTTCTCTAATATTTTTAAACATATCAAGATTTTTTCATGTTTACATTTTACATATACTGTTACGCAGTGTGCTGCGGCAAAATATTTTATAAAAATAAAACCTCTCCATACATAATGTCATTTTCCGAGTTTGTACTGGAACGAGACGCGTTTTATCCCTGTCGCGGCAGAGTGGCCAAGCACAGGAGCAGATAAGTTTTTGGAGAGTTAGTACGAGACGGGTAGTGACGGGGTAAAGTCGTCATGTTTGGGTAGTAGGTTGAGTAGGTGAATTGGCGAGTTTTTTTTTTGTGTGTATAATATAAGTAATTTTGTATTTACGTTCTCTCATGTTTTTTTAAGGCCCTAGTGTGTGCAAGTGTCTGTTTTGGAGAGTATAACGTTTTAACTGTAGGCTAAGTAGCCTGCAGGAAGGGAGGGTGTCATGGAGCCTCCCTGTTTATTTAGTAAACAGGAGTGTGTATATAATTTACATAGACATATTTTAATAAAAGTGAGTTTTTGTCCTTTCTTCCTAAATTACTGGCCCTAGAGTTGCTGTGTTTTTTCAGTGTAATTTAAATGCCCCTAGACAGTAGAATGAGCAGCCATTTAGGATGTCGAAGTCGTAACACATACTCTTTGGATTTTTTTTATCATATTTCTGATCAAGAAATCTGAATGTTTATAGTGGAGAAAGCCGGTGTCGCTCTTACATATAGTGACCCTTACATGTGTCGACCCTCCCAGGATACTACAATCCATCATCCTACAGCGACCACGCTCTGTTCTGGTAGTAATCTAGTCAACACTCGTGACTTCAAAGGAAATGGGCGAGTTGAATTTTGTTTTCCATTTATTTAATAATGGTAGCGTAGTTCCCCCAGGTAACAATTCACATAGTTATACTCACCTGTAATTAAATTTTGTGGCTTTGAAGTGGTTTTAAGTACTCAAATAACCAGCACACAGAAGAATAAAACTTATGACTACATTTGGGTCCGACTTGCACTATTAACTAGTCACACAGAAGCACGAAGAGAAGGGAGCAAGTATAATTATGTACGAGAGGGGCGGGGCCAGGAGTAGAATGAGAGGTATTAAAAATGGTAGTAGTGGTAGAAGTATTGGTGGTAGTAGTAGTGCTAGTAGTAGTGGTGGTAGTAGAAGTGGTATTAGTTTTAGTAGTAGTGGTAGTAGTAGTAGCAGTAGTGGTAGTAGTAGTAGCAGTAGTGGTAGTAGTAGTAGCAGTAGTGGTAGTAGTATTAGTTTTAGTAGTAGTGGTGGTAGTAGTAGTAGTGGTGGTGGTGGTAGTATTAGTTTTAGTAGTAGTGGTGGTGGTAGTAGTAGTAGAAGTGGTGGTAGTAGTAGAGGTATTTACGGATTATTTGTGTATTGCTCCAGTCATGGCACTGTGCCTTTTTATTCTTTAAGTGTCTGTCATTCGTGAACTGAAGACTTACATAGATAACCCACCTTAATTAAGCCTCTCTTATATTTTGTACATGTTAGCTAGTAGTTTTATTGTTTTCGGGACATTCCCAAGTAAGTTGCAGCACTATAGAAAAAAAAGTGGCATCAATACATATTTTGAATGTATTATTGGTGGGTTTGTATTATATCCCTTTAATTGATTAGCAGAGTATGCGTATTTTATCCCCTCAGTTTCAATGGAGTAACTCTTCCATGACTATTTGGACAATTGTTTCACAGTCGTCTTTAATGACCATAAGAACATAAGAAAGGAGGAACACTGCAGCAGGCCTGTTGGCCCATACTAGGCAGATCCTTCACAATCCATCCTACGCATCTAACACTATTTTTCTGGAGATATTCCTCGAGTCAACAGCAGATTCCTGGTTGCATTTGTATTCAAAGAACTCGTTATTTTCCTTCAGCTGAAATGAATGAAAATTCTGGATGAAAACTGGAGATAAGAGTCACAGATTCAGCTCTAGATATTTTTATATAATGGAAAATAGCTTGATAGAGAATGATAAAGAAACACTAAGAAGAAGTGGTACAGAACAAATAGTTATGGAAGGAAAAGGAAAAGAGGGGGAAATAATAGGTGACTTTGTAGATAACGAAGAGATAAAAGGGTAAATAATGTTAAATGATCGATAAGAGCAAGTTAATAGAGCACAATCTAGTTAAGATACCATGAAGATCAACGCTATAAAATACAGACACGACTGAATAATAGACAAATGCAGTATAATGCGATCCTTTATTGTAAAGATATCAAAGAATAAGTAATAGTACATATAGAGGAAGCAAAATTACCCTTAAAATCTATTTATGATAATAGCAATGCTATTATCGATCCAAGAAAGGTATCCCTGTATTCGCTAACCCCAGTCCCCTGTGCCTCAACACACGCGATTGGAATAGTGCAGAGTGCGGCTTGAGTTGATAATGCAGCTAAATATTAGCATTGAAAATTTGAGGGGAATCAGAAGAGATATTCACAAGTCATTATAATGATTCTAATATCCAAATTTCTTAAATGTATATAGGTAATGTAAATAGCCAGTGACTTCTTCAGTCCAGCACAGAAAAGAACGGTGAAAGGAGAGGAGGAGTTTGAGGTAATCAGTCCCTCAGCCTGGAGTCGATGTGTTCAGTCCATCAAGATTGATGGACATATTGACTCCAGCCTGAGGAGGGACTGATTACCTCAAACTCCTCCTCATCTTCCACAGCTCCTTTCTGTATGGGACTGAAGAAGTGGCTGGCGAAACGTTTCTTCAATAAACATTCCCAAATGTTGTACAAAGTATCTCATTCTTCAACTTGGGATAGAAAACAAACAAAGTTTCATTACACAAGAGTTTGAAAAATTGTTGAAGAATGTTCCAAAAAAATGGAAAAGTTTCTTCTGGTTTAAGTTAAACCCACCATGATCTGCGTAGTTTTATTTTCCCACTATACTTTTCTGATTTACACTTTTTTCGAATTATCCAGAAATCTTTCAAAAAATATTTTGATTTGTTTAAAAAATCCAATTTCATAAAACTGCGAAAGAAAACGACAAATTGGCAGTCATAAAATATTTCCCATCAAAACACACCAGCATTTAGGGTTTGAATCTGATCGGAAGAGGCATTCTCCAGTTATTAAACAGGGAAACAGCTTAATAAAACTGGCAAATTAAAATTTACTCAACTCAAAGTGAATAACACGAGATGTTTTAATGAAGTCCAGTAATATTTTGAAGCCAATTGGAAGAAGTAGTCTTTACTTATTGAATATAAATATCACAACTGATTCAACCAAACTGATAAATTAGGATAAATGACACCCAATAAAATGGTGAAAGTTGGGATCAGTAAACCACACCAGAGCTGAAAGTTTGAAGTCAGTCAGTAGAGGCATTCTCCAGTTAAGTCCCGGATTCCAACAATTCCAAGAATTGTTAATTATTTTGCATAAGAAGATATAAAGGAAGGAGTACTGCAACAAGCCTACTGGCCTACGATAGGCTAGTCCACCCACACCCAATTATGTACTTGTCTAACCTATTTTTAAAGCTTCACAAGGTTTCAGCTTCTTTGACGCTACTATAGAATTTGTTACACTCATCCATAACTCTATTACAAAACCATTGCTTTCTTATATACACAAATAACCCGCGCATATATCTTCTAATTTTTGTTCCAACTTCAACCAAATGCTGCGAGTGTTGTCTTGGTTAAATATTTTATCACGTTATTTATATCCTCATTATTTATTCCTGTTTTTCATTTATACTCCTTAGTCTTTTTCCCTCTAATTATGCGCCCATCTAGAGAGTGCAAAATTTGCTCGAACATAAACGAAACTTAATAAATATTTACTATCCTGGAACTAAGATGCATCAAACATTAATGGAGCCGTTCAGAAGAGCTAAACTGAAATGGACAAATTTAGACCTACATGATACTTGAATTTCACTCTCCGTCCTCGTGGAATTAAGAGGCAACTTATCTGAACTTATGAAGGTACGTCACACAAGTATGGAAGCTGTCAGGGCCACTCCTGGATGCTGGAAGGGAGTTAATTATCTCTGATCAAAGGGCACAACCAAATTATTTCACGTCTCTGAGCCTAGTGACCGTATGTACGTGTTGAAAATTTGAAGACGATGGGACGAGGCATTCTGGAGTTATGGGCTGTAAAAATCGAAAAGGTTAATGTAAAGAAAATATGGGAAACAATTTAGGAATGCACTTAGGAAACGTTTATTATTTAACCATGCAGACAAGAAGGGGTGCAGGCAGGCAGACAGAGACAGGCAGACAAAGGCAGACAAGAAGGGGTGCAGGAAGACAGTCAGAGAGACAGGCAGGCAAGGAGGCAAGGAAGCAAACAGGCATTCAGGAAGCCCAGGAGGGAGGCAAGCAGGGAGTGTGGGAGACAGGGATCAGACAGGCAGGAAGGAAAGCAGCCACAGAGACATACGCATTGAGAGGCGAGGAAGAAGACAGGCAGAGTGACATGCAAGGAGGCAGATAGGGAGGCAGGCAGGAAAGGAGGCAAAAAGGAAGACAGGTCGGGAGGGTGGCAAGGAGAAAGACAGGAAGGCTAACAAGGGGAAAACAGGGAGCCACAGAGGCAGGGAGGGACGCAAGGAGGAAATCAGGGAGATGGGCATTAAGTTAAGGAAGGAAGGAAGCAGGCAAGGACACAGAATAAGAGACAGACGAGGCAACAAACAGAGAAGTATGCAGGGAGTTAGGCAGGTAAGGAGGCAGACAGGGAAGCAAGCAGAGGGAAAAATATTGGGAGAGAAGTAACCTAAGAAGGAAGCAGTGAGGCCGCACTCAATGTTGCATTACCGAGTGTAAAAATAATGGTCGTGCAACACAACACAAGAAAGCACTAAGGTTGCAGTTACCTGAAGATCAGGGAGTGTGGACACCAACAGAGATATCTAATAGTAACATACTACCCCTAGAAGGCGACACAGTCACAAGGGGCGCCTCAGCCTTCTGGCCAAGTCAGAGGGAGAAATTGTAATCTGTCATAGTCTATATGAAAACAGATTTAACTTTAGCCACCAGCAAGATTACACCTCCGGGATTCAGGTCCTCTGGTGGCAGTTACTTTACTGTTGTTTTGTTATTCTAGCTTTCCATACAGCCACGTGCAGTGTAACAGTGTACATGACTAGTGAAGCTCTTCAAAATATATCACAAATTAATAACACTTGCAATTATACCTTCATGTGACAGTCACGGAGCGGTAAGATCACAAGACCTGTAACACGATACTAGAAACCTGCATCACAGTACTGGAGACCTGCATCACAGTACTGGAGACCTGCATCACAGTACTCTAGACCTGCATCACAGTACTGGAGACCTGCATCACAGTACTGGAGACCTGCATAACAGTACTGGAGACCTGCATCACAGTACTGGAGACCTGCATCACAGTACTGGAGACCTGCATCACGGTACTTGAGACCTGCATCACAGTACTGGAGACCTGCATCACAGTACTGGAGACATGCAACACAGTACTGGAGACCTGCATCACAGTACTGGAGACCTACAACACAGTACTGGAGACCTGCATCACAGTACTGGAGACCTGCATCACAGTACTGGAGACCTGCATCACAGTACTGGAGACCTGCATCACAGTACTGGAGACCTGCAACACAGTACTGGAGACCTGCATCACAGTACTGGAGACCTGCAACACAGTACTGGAGACCTGCATCACAGTACTGGATACCTGCATCACTGTACTGGAGACCTGCATCACAGTACTGGAGACCTGCATCACAGTACTGGAGACCTACAACACAGTACTGGAGACCTGCAACACAACACCGGAGACCTGCAATACAACACTGGAGACCTGCAACACAACACTGGAGACCTACAACACAGTACTGGAGACGTGCAACACAATACTTGAGAACTGCAACACAATACTGGAGACCACCAACACAGTACTAGAGATCTACAACACAGTACTGGATCCCTGCAACACAGTACAGGAGACCTGCAACACAATGCTGGAGACCTGCAACAAGTGCTGGAGATCTGCAACACAGAACTGGAAACATCCATCACAGTACTTGAGACCTACAACACAGTACTGGAGACCTGCAACACAGTACTGGAAACCTGCAACACAGTACTGGAGACCTGCAACGCAGTAATGGAATCCCGCAACACAGTACTAGAGACATGCAACACAGTACTGGAGATATGCAACACCGTACTGGAGGCCTGCAACACCGTACTGGAAACCTGCAACACAGTACTGGAAACCTGCAACACAGTACAGGAGACCCGCAACACAGTACTGGAGACCTGCAACGCAGTAATGGAAACCCGCAACACAGTACCAGAGAAATGCAACACAGTACTGGATATATGCTACACAGTACTGGAGGCCTGCAACACAGTACTGGAGACCTGCAACACAGTACTGGAGACCTGCAACACAGTACTGGAGACCTGCAACGCAGTAATGGAAACCCGCTACACAGTACAAGAGACCTGCAACACAGTACTGGAGACATGCGACACAGTACTGGAGACCTGCATCACAGTACTGGAGACATGCAACACAATACTGGAGACATGCAACACAGTACTGGAGACCTGCAACGCAGTAATGGAAACCCGCAACACAGTATTAGATACCTGCAACACAGTACTGTAGATATGCAACACCGTACTGGAGACCTGCAACACAGTACTGGAAACCTGCAACACAGTACTGGAGACCCGTAACACAGTACTGGAGACTTGCAACGCAGTAATGGAAACCCGCAACACAGTACTAGAGACATGCAACACAGTACTGGAGATATGCAACACCGTACTGGAGGCCTGCAACATAGTACTGGATACATGCAACACAGTACTGGAGACCTGCAACGCAGTAATGGAAACCCGCAACACAGTACTAGAGACATGCAACACAGTTCTGAAGATATGCAACGCCGTACTGGAGGCCTGCAACACAGTACTAGAGACATGCAACACAGTACTGGAGACATGCAACACAGTACTGGAGATCTGCAACACAGAAATACATACTGGTGCTTGTGAAGGTACGACAGAAGATCAGACGACTAGTTAATTACCAGGCAATAAAGAAAATAATCAAGTAGACAGAAGGCGGGAATTAAGACAGGTAGGCGGGTGGGAAGACAGGTAGGCGGGTGGGAAGACAGGTAGGCGGGTGGGAAGGCAGGTAGGCGGGTGGGAAGAGAGGTAGGCTGGTGGGAAGATAGGAAGGTTCGTGGGAAGACAGGTAGGTTCGTGGAAAGACTGGTAGGCGGGTGGGAAGGCAGGTAGGCGGGTGGGAAGACAGGTAGGCTGGTGGGAAGACAGGTAGGCTGGTGGGAAGACAGGTAGGCTGGTGGGAAGACAGGAAGGTTCGTGGAAAGACTGGTAGGCGGATTGGAAGACACGTAGACGGGTGGGAAGACAGGTAGGCTGGTGAGAAGACAGGTAGGCGGGTGGGAAGTCGGGAAGGCGGGTGGGAAGACAGGCAGGCGGGAGGGAAGTAAGACAGGCAGGCGGGAGGGAAGTAAGACAGGCAGGCGGGAGGGAAGTAAGACAGGCAGGCGGGAGGGAAGTAAGACAGGCAGGCGGGAGGGAAGTAAGACGGGCAGATAACAAAAAAAGGCACAATACCGTGACTTGAACAATACACACACAACCCGCACATAGAAAAGAGGAGCTTACGACGACGTTTCGGTCCGACTTGAACCATTTACAAAGTCGCACCTTTGGTGTCACTATGGGTTCTCCTCTATCTCCTGTTCTTGCTAATCTTTACATGGAATACTTCGAGACTGTCCTTCTTCCCACTATTGATGTACGTCCTTCACTCTGGCTCCGATATGTAGATGACATCTTTGCTCTTTGGCCTCATGACTCAAGTCTCCTCCAACCATTTTTTGATGCTCCTTGATGCCCCTTCCATTAAGTTTAAAGCTGATTGGGAATCTAATTCTTTGCTTCCTTTCCTTGATGTTCATGTCCACGGCTCAGTTACAGGTTTTGCCTTTTCCGTGTACCACAAGCCTATGCACAGTGGAATGTACATTCATTACTTTTCTTATCATGCTTCCTCTGTCAAGAAAAGTGTTCTTATCTCCCTCTTTCTCCGTGCTCTCCGCATTTGTGATCTTCAGTTCCTTGAAGCAGAAATTTCCACTCTTCATAATTCATTTTCCCGTCTTGGCTACCTTTCCCATTTCATAGACTCTGCTTTCTCTCGTGCCAAACGGACTTTCTTCTCTCCTAAACCCTCTACTCCTGGGAACTCTCCAGTCCTCTGCCTTCCCTACATCTCTGGTCTCTCTAATCTCAACAACTCTCTCCGTTCCTTAGACATCAAACTTACCTTTCGCCAGACTTACACTCTTCGCACTAATCTAGTTCATACCTCCCCTCCCTCTATAGATTCTCCTGGTGTCTACTCTATTTCTGACAGACTTAGGGAGCACAAAAATAGTGTTAGGCTTGCCGACACTAATAATGCTCTTTTCTGTCATGTCAGAGATCACAGTCATCCTATTGATTGGTCTTCTACTAAAACTGTCTACCCTACGTCCAACTTTCACAGTCGCCGTCTGGTTGAATCCTCCCTTATACACAACTTTTCCTGTATGAATCTTAGCCCTGACTTTGTCTCTGTAGATGCTTTCATCTCCCATTACATTGTTAAATACTCCAAACTTCAGAACTCCCGTGACTTAATCTGATTCCTTCTATCTCTTCCCCCTTCTCCTCTTTCTTCTTTCTCCTCTGGGTTTTCTTTCTTTTCTTTTGCCTTGTATTTGTCCTTCTTTATTTTATTTTCATTTTCCCCCGTCTGTGTTCTTGTCCTTACCCTATGCGGGCCGCCAGCTTCATTGCAGTGCTCCTTTCCTAGAATATGACTGACTCCACTACTACTACTTCCACTTTACCCCTCCACCACTTTCTTGTACCCTCCCCTGTCTGCCTGCCTATAAATACCCCTTCCACCTGTCCTTTGTGTTAGTGTAACTTTGTAAATGGTCCAAGGCGGACCGAAACGTCGTCGTAAGCTCCTCTTTTCTATATGCGGGTTGTGTGTGTATAACACAGGCAGGCGAGAGGGAAGTAAGACAGGCAGGCGAGAGGGAAGTAAGACAGGCAGGCGAGAGGGAAGTAAGACAGGCAGGCGAGAGGGAAGTAAGACAGGCAGGCGAGAGGGAAGTAAGACAGGCAAGCTGGAGGGAAGTAAGACAGGCGGGAGGGAAGTAAGATATGCAGGCGGGAGGGAAGTAAGGCAGGCAGGCGAGAGGGAAGTAAGACAGGCAGGCGGGAGGGAAGTAAGACAGGCAGGCGGGAGGGAAGTAAGACAGGCAGGCGGGAAAGAAGTTTGACAATCAGGCAGGAGGGAAGTAAGTCATACAGGTACGCCAGCAGGCAGGCAGACAGACAGGCAGGCAGACAGGCAAGCTGGAAGGCAGGCAGGCAGGCAGGCAGGCAGGCAGACGAGTTGGCAGGCAGGCATACAGGCAGATAGACTGACAAGCATGCAAGCAGGGAGGTAGGCAGGTAAACAGACAGACATTCAGAGCGGCAGGCAGGCAGGCTAATTTACAAGCAAACTAACAGACAGACAGGCAGACAGAGAGGCAAGCAGACAAATTGGCAGGCAAACAGACAGGTAGACAGACTGAGAGGCAGGCCAGCAGAGAAGCAAACAGGAAGGCAGGCAGGCAGGCAGGCAGGCAGGTAGGTAGGTAGGAAGGCAAGCAAGAAAGCAGGCAGGCAGGAAAACAGGCAGACAGACAGACAGACAGACAGGCAACTAGATAGGCGGGCAAGCAGGAAGGCAAGCAAGCAGGCATTTAGGTAGGTAGTAGGGAAGCAAGCAAGCAGGCAGGCACACAGACAGGAAGGCAGGCAGGTAGGGAGGCAGGCAGGTAGGGAAGCAGGCAGGCAAGTAGGCAGGCAGGCAAACAGGCAAGGAGGCAGGCAGGCAGGCAGGCAGAGAGGCAGGCTTTCAGGCAGGCAGAGGCAGGCAGCCAGGCAGGCAGGCAGGCAGACAGGCAGGCAGACAGGCAGGCAGGCAGAGAGGCAGGCTTTCAGGCAGGCAGAGAGGCAGGCAGCCAGGCAGGCAGGCAGACAGGCAGGCAAACAGGCAGGCAGACAGGCAGGCAGACAGGCAGGCAGGCAGCCAGGTAGGCAGGCAGACAGGCAGGCAGGCAGGCAGACAGGCAGGCAGGCAGACAGGCAGGCAGGCAGACAGACAGGCAGACAGACAGACAGGCAGGCAGGCAGGCAGACAGACAGGCAGGGTCATGATTGATCAGGTTAAAAGACAAAGACCAACTTGTTGTAACTCAGCCACACTGATGAAGATAATTTCTTCCCTTCCTACTGACCTGCCACCACCAGGCCTGCCACCACCAGGCCTGCCACCACTGCCACCACCAGGCCTGTCACCACTGCCACCACCAGACCTGCCACCCCTGACATCACCAGGCCTGCCACCACTGCCACCACCAGACCTGCTACTACCAGACCTGCCACCAACAGGCCTGCCACCACTGCCACCACCAGGCCTGCCACCACCAGACCTGCCACCCCTGACACCACCAGGCATGCCACCACCAAACCTGCTGCTACCAGACCTGCCACCACCAGGCCTGCCACCACTGCCACCACTGCTACCACAAGGCCTGCCACCACTGCCACCACTGCTACCACAAGGCCTGCCACCATTGCTACCACCAGGCTTGCCACCTCCAGACCTGCCAACACTGCCACCACTAGGCCAGCCACCACTGCTACCATCAGGCCTGCCACCAGTGCCACCACCAACCTAGCCATCACTGCCATCACCAGGTCTGCCACCACCAGGCAAGCCACCACTGCTACCACCAGGCCTGCCACCACTGCCACCACCAGGTCTGCTACCACTACCATCACCTGGGGGGGGATTTCTGCTAGTATATTTGGGATAAATCATTCTGTAATTTTCTAGGAATAAATTGTGATGTACATTTCTTGCCTGTGTTGCAAGGCATTCAGTAGTGTAAATGCTTGACTAAGTTTAAATGGGTAGTAAATATTCTGTCCACATTCTTCAGCTGCGCAATTTAGGCAGAAGGAACAAGTGACTTGGAAAGTATCATCATTTTCAAGGCTTCTAAATCATTTGCAGTTATCCAGCTTTTTATTTTCCGTGCTGTTGCAACAACACTGTTGTGAGCCTTGAATGTGTGATCTGACATTATTACTCTTAGGACTCACATTCAGTTTTACTCTACTGAGTAATTTGAGTTTGTTGTGTACTCGGTTCCAGTTTGTATTTCCTCTATTTTCTCATTACTGAGTAACCGTAATTTGTCCTCATTGAACACCGTGTTGCTGTTAGTGGACCACTGAAAGAAGGGGTTCATGTCAGCTTACAGGAGTGTTGTCCTTAGCAGTATTCGAACCCCTGTTTGAACGGCATCCAAGAGTGTGGCTTGGCTCCCTACATAACACCTTAGACCACTCAGCCACAGATGCATTAAAATACTAGGTAGCCTGGTTACAAGCCATGTTTCTTCCTAGCGCTGGGCACACCATACCTGGTGTGCCCAGGCATGGTGTGCCCAGGCATGGTGTGCCCAGGCATGGTGTGCCCAGGCATGGTGTGCCCAGGCATAGTGTGCCCAGGCATGGTGTGCCCAGGCATGGTGTGCCCAGGCATGGTCTGCAGCTATTTCGTTCCCCTGTTTGTTCTGACTACATTAACGATACTATGGCAATGTTCCTAGCGGAAACGAGCAAAATTATCTACGGAGGACACTGAAGAATAGTAGGCCCTGAAAAAGTAATGTACGATATAAGCAGTGTATTCCAGTGGGCAGTGGAGAACATGACGTTTAGTGGTGATACGTTCCAATTGCTTAGGTATGGACAGAATAATGAACTCAAAAGGAGCACTGCATATAAGTATACACAACTCAAGAGGATCATCAAATAGAACCAAAGTAAAACGTGAAAAACTTGGGAATAATTATGTCAGCTGACCTTTCTCTCAAAGAAGAGAATAAGGTCATGGCAGCCAGGAGGATGTCGGGGTGGGTAATAAGAACCTTCAATCGCTTGTGCTCCCTATTTGGAAAATTCCTCATTGTTGAGGAATATCATGGCTGCAGAAATATCAGAGCTAGAACAAATACAGGGATCGTTTAGGACCCGCATACAGCCAATAAAGCATTTAAATGATTGGGAACGCCTTAGTCTTAAATATTTACTCATTGGAGGAGAGATGCATGATAATATATACCTGAAAAGTACACGAGGGTCTGGTCCCCTATCTGCACACAGCCATAACAACATACTGGAGCGAGAGATATGGCAGGAAGTGCAAAAAAAAAAAAAAGAGAAAAACAGTGAAAAGCAGAGGTGCTGTGGGCATAATAAGGGAACACAGTATCCACATCCGTGGCCCCAGATTATTCAGCATCTTACCAGAAGATATCAGAAACACTGCTGGAACAAGTGTAGAAGCCTTCAAGGGGAAATTGGAGAAGTATCTTCAGCAGGTGCCAGATCAACCAGGCTGTGATGGATATGTTGGGCTATGGGCTAGCATTAGCAAGTCTGGTTGACCAGGCTACCACCAGAGGAGCCTGGCCCATTGCCGGGCTCAAGGAGTAGAAAGACTCTTGAAACTCATCGAAGGTATGTACAGTTCCATGATATAGGACTACGATATACTGGTTCTTTAAAGAAGTCCTTTGATATAGGTCTGTGATATAGTTCGTTGATATATCCCTATGATATAGTCCTATATAATCCTATGATATATTGTTATGATATAGTCATACATAAACCTCTGATATAGTCATATGATATTAATCTTTGATACAGTATTTTATGAGTATTAAACCACTGCTGCTGTGCTGGGTGCTGGGTGATCGCTCTAGGCTAGACCACAGCTCCTGTGCTGGGTGCTGGGTGATCGCCCTAGGCTTGACCACTGCTGCTTTCCTGGGTGCTGTGTGATCGTCCTAGGCTAGACCTCTGCTGCTGTGCCGGGTGATCGTCCTAGGCTAGACCACTGCTGCTGTGCTGAGTGTTCGTTCTATGCTTGACCACTGCTGCTGTGCTGGGTGATCGCCCTAGGCTAGACCACTGCTGCTGTGCTGGGTGATCGCCCTAGGCTAGACCACTGCTGCTGTGCTGGGTGATCGTCCTAGGCTAGACAACTGCTGCTGTGCTGGGTGATCGTCCTAGGCTAGACAACTGCTACTGTGCTAGGTGCTGAGTGATCGTCCTAGCCTAGACCACTGCTGCTGTGCTAGGTGCTGGGTGATCGTCATAGGCTAGACCACTGCTGCTGTGCTAGGTGCTGAGTGATCGTCCTAGGCTAGACCACTGCTGCTGTGCTGGGTGATGGTCCTAGGCTAGACCACTGCTGCTGTGCTGGGTGATCGTCCTAGGCTAGACCACTGTTGCTGTGCTAGGTGCTGGGTGATCGTCCTAGGCTAGACCACTGCTGCTGTGCTGGGTGATCGTCCTAGGCTAGACCACTGCTGCTGTGCTGGGTGATCGTCCTAGGCTAGACCACTGCTGCTGTGCTGGATGATCGTCCTAGGCTAGACCACTGCTGCTGTGCTGGGTGATCGTCCTAGGCTAGACCACTGCTGCTGTGCTGGGTGATCGTCCTAGGCTAGACCACTGCTGCTGTGCTGCGTGATCGTCCTAGGCTAGACCACTGCTGCTGTGCTGGGTGATCGTCCTAGGCTAGACCACTGCTGCTGTGCTGGGTGATCGTCCTAGGCTAGACCACTGCTGTGCTGGGTGATCGTCCTAGGCTAGACCACTGCTGCTGTGCTAGGTGCTGGGTGATCGTCCTAGGCTAGACCACTGCTGCTGTGCTGGATGATCGTCCTAGGCTAGACCACTGCTGCTGTGCTGGGTGATCGTCCTAGGCTAGAGCACTGCTGCTGTGCTGGGTGATCGTCCTAGGCTAGAGCACTGCTGCTGTGCTGGGTGATCGTCCTAGGCTAGAGCACTGCTGCTGTGCTGGGTGATCGTCCTAGGCTAGAGCACTGCTGCTGTGCTGGGTGATCGTCCTAGGCTAGACCACTGCTGCTGTGCTAGGTGCTGGGTGATCATCCTAGGCTAGACCACTGCTGCTGTGCTGGGTGATCGTCCTAGGCTAAACTACTGCTGCTGAGCTAGGTGCTGGGTGATCGTCCTAGGCTAGACCACTGCTGCTGTGCTGGGTCTTGTTTTACAATAATCGTGTTGTCTTTTCAATTCCAACTCTCTTTTACTGAATTATTCTAATTGTCACACAAAATACTTCACTTCTTTTCTGACTTCACTTCTGCTTTGACTTCACTTCTGCTTTGACTTCACTTCTGCTTTGACTTCACTTCTGCTTTGACTTCACTTCTGCTTTGACTTCACTTCTGCTTTGACTTCACCTCTCCTTTGACTTCACCTCTCCTTTGACTTCACCTCTCCTTTGACTTCACCTCTCCTTTGACTTCACCTCTCCTTTGACTTCACCTCTCCTTTGACTTCACCTCCTCTTTGACTTCACCTCCTCTTTGACTTCACCTCTCCTTTGACTTCACCTCTCTTTTGACTTCACCTCTCTTTTGACTTCACTTCTCTTTTGACTTCACCTCTCTTTTGACTTCACCTCTCTTTTGACTTCACCTCTCCTTTGACTTCACCTCTCTTTTGACTTCACCTCTCCTTTGACTTCACCTCTCTTTTGACCTCACCTCTCTTTTGACTTCACCACTCTTTTGACTTCACCACTCTTTTGACTTCACCTCTCTTTTGACTTCACCTCTCTTTTGACTTCACCTCTCTTTTGACTTCACCTCTCTTTTGACTTCACCTCTCTTTTGACTTCACCTCTCTTTTGGCTTCACGTCTCTTTTGACTTCACCTATCTTTTGACTTCACCTCTCTTTTGACTTCACCACTCTTTTGACTTCACCACTCTTTTGACTTCACCTCTCTTTTGACTTCACCTCTCTTTTGACTTCACCTATCTTTTGACTTCACCTCTCTTTTGACTTCACCTCTCTTTTGACTTCACCACTCTTTTGACTTTACCTCTCTTTTGACTTCACCTCTCTTTTGACTTCACCTCTCTTTTGACTTCACCACTCTTTTGACTTCACCACTCTTTTGACTTCACCTCTCTTTTGACTTCACCTCTCTTTTGACTTCACCTCTCTTTTGTGTTCACCTCTCTTTTGACTTCACCTCTCTTTTGACTTCACCTCTCTTATGACTTCACCTCTCTTTTGACTTCACAAAGTAACTTTGAGAGTTACTTCACTGGCCGCTATTGGGTCACTCTTCCTGCTCTATGAGCTTTATCATACCTCTTCTTAAAGCTATGTATGGATCCTGGCTCCACAACATCGCTTCCCAAATTATTCCACTTCCTGACTATGTGACCGAAGAAATACTTCCTAACATCCCTGTGATACATCTGAGTCTTGAACTTCCAGCTGTGACCCCTTGTTGTTGTGTCCCATCTCTGGAACATTCTGTCTATGTCCACCTTGTCGATTTCTGTTAGTATTTTATACGTCGTTATCATGTCCTCCCTATCTCTCCTGTCCTTCAGTGTCGTCAGGTCGATTTCCCTTAACCTCTCCTTGTAGGACATACCCTTTAGCTTCGGGACTAGTCTTGTTGCAAACAATTGCACTTTCTCTATTTTCCTTAAGTGCTTGGCTAGGTGTGGGTTCCAAACTGGTGCTGCATACTCCAATATGGACCTAACGTACACAGTGTACAGGGTCCTGAACGATTCCTTATTAAGATGTCGGAATGCTGTTCTTAGGTTTGCTAGGCGCCCGTATGCTGCAGCAGTTATTTGGTTGATGTGCGCCTCAGGAGATGTGCCTGGTGTTTTACTCACCCAAAGATCTTTTTCCTTGAGGGAGGTTTGTAGTCTCTATTCCCCTAGACTGTACTAAGCAAGCGGTCTTCTTTGCCATTCCCTAATCTTCATGACATTGCACGTGGTGGGGTTGAACTCCATGAGCCAGTTGCTGGACCAGGCCTGCAGCCTGTCCAGATTTGTAGTTCTGCCTGATCCTCGTCCGATTGTATTTTTCTCATCAACTTCACATCATCTGCAAACAGGGACACTTCGGTGTCTATTCCTTCCGTCATGTCAAGTGTGTGTGTGTGTGTGTGTGTGTGTGTACTCACCTAGTTTTACTCACCCAGTTGTGGTTGCAGGAGTCGATTCACAGCTCCTGGCCCCGCCTCTTCACTTGTCGCTACTGGGTCACTCTCCCTGTTCCATGAGCTTTATCATACCTCTTCTTAAAACTATGTATGGATCCTGCCTCCTCTACATCACTTTCCAGACTATTCCACTTCCTGACAATTCTGTAACTGAAGAAATACCTCCTAACATCCCAACCTTCATGACTTTGCATTTGGTGGGGTTAAACTCGAGGAGCCAGTTGCTGGATCAGGCTTGCAGCTTGTCATGGTCTCTTTGTAGTCCCGCCTGATCTTCATCCGACCTAATTTTTCTCATTAACTTCACATCATCTGCAAACAGGGACACTTCTGAGTCTATTCCTTCCGTCATGTCATTCACATATACCAAAAACAGCACTGGTCCTAGGACTGACCCCTGTGGATCCCCGTTCGCCACAGGCGCCCACTCTGACACCTCATCTCGTACCATGACTCGTTGTTGCCTCCCTGTCAGATATTCTCTGATCCACTGCAGTGCCTTTCCTGTTATGCGTGCCTGATCATCTAGCTCTTGCACTAATCTCTTGTGAGGAACTGTGTCGAAGGCCTTCTTACAGTCCGTTACCTTGTCATAAAACTCCAGTAGGTTTGTGAGACAGGATTACCCTTCCCTAAAACCGTGCTGGCTGTCGTTTATATGCTTGTTCCTTTCTAGGTGATCTACCACTCTCCTGATAATCTTCTCCATGACTTTGCATACTATACACGTCAGTGACAATAGTCTGTAGTATAATGCCTCGTGTCTGCCTCCATTCTTAAAAATTGGGACTATATTTGCCGTCTTCCATACCTCAGGTAGTTACCCAGTTTCAATGGATGTGTTGAAGATTGTTGTTAGTGGCACACACAGCATCTCTGCTCCCTCTCTATGGACCCATTTAGAGATGTCCTGTGCCACCGCTTTTGAGGTATCAAGTTCATGTAGCAGTTTCGTCACCTCCTCCTTGGTTATGTTTATTTCATCCAGCTCTTGTTGATGTATACCTTGTTGGTGTACCCCCCAGTTTTGACTTCCTGGATGCCTTCCTGTCTCCACTGTAAATACTTCTTTAAATCTTATGTTGAGCTCCTCACATACATGGTCATTTTTTGTGAACTCCCCACCTTCCTTCCTCAACTAAATATCTTGTCCTTGACTGTTGTTTTCATCCTGATGTGGCTATACAACAGCTTCGGGTTAGACTTGACTTTCGATGCTATGTCATTTTCGTATTGCCGCTGGGCCTCCCTCCTTATCGGTGCATACTCGTTTCTGGCTCTTCGACAAATCTCTATATTTTCCTGGGTCTTTTGGCTTCTGTACTTTTTCCATTCTCTATCACACTTAGTTTTTATTTCCCTGCACTTTTTGGTAAACCAAGGGATAGTTCTTGTCTTCCCATTATTTCTATTTCCCTTGGGAACAAACCTCTCCTCCCGTCTCCTTGCATTTTCTTGTCACAAAGTCCACCATTTCATTTACTGATTTTCCTACCAATTCTTTTTCCCACTGAAATTTCTAGCAGAAAGTTCCTCATGCCTGAGTAGCTTCCCCTTTTGTAGTTAGGCTTATCCCATCCTACTCCTGTTACCCTCTCCACTTGTAACTCTACTATGTATATAAGCTCAGAACCTTGTGATCACTAGCTCCAAGGGGCCTTTCGTACATGATGTCCTCGATGTCCGAACTACCCAAGGTGAATACAAGGTCTGTCTTGCTGGTTCATCCTCACCTCTCTCTTTGTTAGCGGCCCTAACATGTTGATGCATGAGGTTTTTCAGTACCACATCTATTATCTTGGATCTCTATGATTCGGGACCCCCATGTGGCCACAGGTTTTCCCAGTCACTCTCCTTGTGATTGAAATTACCCATAACTAGTAACTTTGCTCTACCCGTGTGAGCTCTTCTGGCCACCTCAGCTGAGGTGGCCCATTCCCTCCATTCCTTCAATTTTTTATGAGCAGTGCAACTCCTCCTCCCCCTCTCCTCCCTCTACCTTTCCTTAGGATCTGATATCCGGGTGGAAAGACTGCATCTTTTATCAACCCGGTGAGTTTAGCTTCTGTGAGTGCTTGATGTCTGGGGATGTCTCCTTAATTCTTTCATGCTACTCCTCACATTTATTTGTTATTCCATCCGCGTTTGTATACCAAGCCTTCTACTTCTTTTCTAAAACTGTGGTCATGGGGGTATATTGGGGTTAGGGAAGCAGGAAATATGGAGAGAAACTATGGGGGGTTTCTGTGAAGGTGGAGTTTGTGATGATAGGGGGGGGGGCAGTGGGTGCAGCATGTGAGTTTTGAGTCAGCCTGTTTGGTTGCATTTGGGTTGTCAGGGTTGAAGGCCTTCTGTAGGTGGGTCTGAGGGAGGTTGTATTTGCTCTTCCTCCTGAGTCTGGGTTCTCCTGCCCATCTTCGTCTTTGTCTCTCTTTCCTCTTTGCCACTTTGTATCCTCTCTTTCAGTTTCTGCCTTTCTTCTCGTGTTCTGTCGTGGTCGAGGTACACCGTCTGGTACTCCAATATTGCCTTTAGTCATGTGTTTCTCCTGCAGGATCCTGTTTCAAGCCGATTCTGCCTTGAAAATCACTTTTACTGGCCGGGTTCTTCCTCTTGCAAACCCCTCTATTCTCTTGTGTGTGTGTACTCACCTAGTTGTACTCACCTAGTTGTGGTTGCAGAGGTAGAGTTACAGCTCCTGGCCCCGTCTCTTCACTGGCCACTACTCGGTCATTCTACCTGCTCCGTGAGCTTTATCATACCTCTCCTTAAAGCTATGTATGGATCCTGCCTCTACTACATCACTTCCCAGACTATTCCACTTCCTGACAACTCTGTGACTGAAGAAATACTTCCTAACATCCCTGTGGTTCATCTGAATCTTCAACTTCCAACTGTGCCCCCTTGTTGTTGTGTCCCATCTCTGGAACATTCTGTCTCTGTCCACCTTGTCTATTCCTCTCAGTATATGTCGTTATCATATCCCCTCTATCTCTTCTGTCTTCCAGCTTCGTCAGGTCGATTTCCCGTAACCTCTCCTCGTAGGACATAACCCTTGTGTGTGTGTGTGTGTGTGTGTTTGTGGGTGTGTGTGTGTTTGTGGGTTTGTGTGTGGGTGTGTGTGTGTGCGTGCGTTAGTGCGTAGATGAAGATGTATGGATGTTGGTGTTGAAACTTTTCATTTTGGATGTTGTTGTGTAGACAAAGACATGGAGGTGGTGTGTAGATCATGGTGGGTGGACGTTGATGAATAAATGATGGTGTGTGGATGTTGGTGTGTGGATATTGGTGTGTGGATGTTGGTGTGTATATGTTGGTGTGTGGATATTGGTGTGTAGATGTTGGTGTGTATATGTTGGTGTGTAGATGTTGGTGTGTAGATGTTGGTGTGTAGACGTTGGTGAGTAAATGATGGTGTGTGGATGTTGGTGTGTGGATGTTGGTGTGTGGATATTGGTGTGTAAATGTTGGTGTGTGGATATTGGTGTGTGGATGTTGGTGTGTAGATGTTGGTGTGTAGATGTTGGTGTGTAGACGTTGGTGAGTAAATGATGGTGTGTGGATGTTGGTGTGTGGATGTTGGTGTGTGGATATTGGTGTGTAAATGTTGGTGTGTGGATGTTGGTGTTTAGATGTTGGTGTGTGGATGTTGGTGTGTATATGTTGGTGTGTAGATGTTGGTGTGTAGATGTTGGTGTGTAGATGTTGGTGTGTAGATGTTGGTGTGTAGACGTTGGTGAGTAAATGATGGTGTGTGGATGTTGGTATGTGGAAGATGTTTTGTAATACTGGCATGAAAATGTTAGTATTTAGATATTGATGTTTGAAGACTGTTTTTTTTGTTATATGTGTGGACGTTGATGTTTGCATATTGACTTGAATACTTGTTAATGTATGCTTATTATGTGTATGGTGGTGTTGTACCTCTCTCTCTCTCTCTCTCTCTCTCTCTCTCTCTCTCTCTCTCTCTCTCTCTCTCTCTCTCTCTCTCTCTCTCTCGCTCTCTCTCTCTCTCTCGCTCTCTCATTTCTATCATCCCTCCTTCCTTAGCTCCATCTCTAAATCTCTTCCTGC
>WNWK01003867.1:55000-150000 GCA_009830355.1 Cherax destructor
ATAGTGACAGGTCATCATTTGTTGTCAACTCAGGTGTAAAAAAACAAACTCTGTTTAGTGTTGCTGTAATAGAATAATGTAAAAGAAATGGCTAATAATGTATGTTTCGTCTGATTGTTTGAGTCTTAAGTCCTCCCTGGAGATTGGCAGTATGTGGAGCCATCTAGTGAGGGAATTCTCTTAATTTATGTTTCGTCACCTGCTCTCTTTCTACTTTACTCTTAGTAGTTCTCATTTGTTTTCACTTTTTGTTTCTTCAGTGAAAGAGACTTTTGTCCCCTCACTCCACCTACTCCCGTCCTTCACTCCACCTACTCCCGTCCTTCACTCCACGTAAACATTACTCTTTTGATGTTGGAATTTCCTTGTGTTGTGAAGGCTCCGGGTAGAACTCCTTACCGTGTTAAGTGTTGTCTTATGCCTTGGCCTTCAACTTTATGTATTTTATTATTTCGTTTTCTCCCAGTCCTATTACATGACTTGGTCCCCTGGAGACACCTGGATGGGAACGGGATTTTTGCTAATTTCTACTGTTCTACAGATGTGATTTGATAGTGTCCTTTTTATAAGGACTTCATACCCAGCTACGGAATCCGAACTTACCTCCTAAGGTGTTCAAACTCCCGGAGGGATCTGACAATGTTTATTTTTTTTTTAAAGGAAAGACTAATTCAGCTGCATGTAAACAATGAAGTATCAGCTGAGTGTCCTATGTCTCCTGGTGGAACTGTCTTACCAAATTCTTCAAAAACCTTTTTTCCTGTCGTTTGTGCATTGAGAAGATTCTTAGCAACATAATCTGTTGCATTAGTAACTGATAAAGAAAAAAATCAACCCTTCAGTATCTCGAAACTTGAGAAGAAATGGTAAAGGAAAATTTAATGTTTTTTTATCCTCACTTTGTTGTATCTTTGATGGCTTCATATGTTTGCTCTTGCCAAATAGCTGTTACTTCCATTGTAACACAGCTGTTGCTTCCATTGTAACACAGCTGTTACTTCCATTGTAACACATCTGTTACTTCCATTTTAACACAGCTGTTACTTCCATTGTAACACAGCTGTTACTTACATTGTAACATAGCTGTTACTTCCATTGTAACACAGCTGTTACTTCCATTGTAACAGCTGTTACTTCCATTGCAACAGATGTTACTTCCATTGTAACACAGCTATTACTTACATTGTAACACAGCTGTTACTTCCATTGTAACACAGCTGTTACTTCCATTGTAACACAGCTGTTACTTCCATTGTAACACAGCTGCTACTTCCATTGTAACAGCTGTTACTTACATTGTAACACAGCTGTTACTTCCATTGTAACACATCTTTTACTTCCATTGTAACACAGCTGTTACTTCCATTGTAACAGCTGCTACTTCCATTGTAACACGGCTGTTACTTCTACTGTGACACAGCTGTTACTTCCATTGTAACACAGCTGTTACTTCTATTGTAACACAGCTGCTACTTCCATTGTAACACAGCTGTTACTTACATTGTAACACAGCTGTTTCTTCCATTGTAACACAGCTGTTTCTTCCATTGCAACACAGCTGTTACTTCCATTGTAACACAGATGTTACTTCCATTGTAACAGCTGTTACTTCCATTGTAACACAGCTGTTACTTCCATTGTAACACAGCTGTTACTTCCATTGTAACACAGCTGTTACTTCCATTGTAACACAGCTGTTACTTCCATTGTAACACAGCTGTTACTTCCATTGTAACACAGCTGTTACTTCCATTGTAACACAGCTGTTACTTCCATTGTAACACAGCTGTTACTTCCATTGTAAAACAGCTGTTACTTCCATTGTAACATAGCTGTTACTTCCATTTTAACACAGCTGTTACTTCCATTGTAACATAGCTGTTACACAAAATTTATATATGCTTATAATGGTACACAATAGTGACGGGCTGATATTAAGACAAGTGCAACAGTTAAGGTGTCTTTCTTCTGAGACAGTTCACCTACACACCAGACTTCTTCAGTCGAATACAGAAGAGGCAGAAGAAGCAGTAAAGATGTAAAGACAATATATTTAGCCCATCACCCCCGAAGACGTAGTTTTGAGGTGGTCAGTCCTTCAGCCTGCACTAAAGTCCTACCTTAAGGGTGTTCGTGGGTCAGTGCCTCCGCGGCCCAGTCCTTGAACAGGCCTCCCGTTGGATCATACGAACCATAGCCCGGCTGATAGGCTACTGACTCCAGGTATATGTCCAGTTCCCTCTTGATGGCAGTCAGGTCGCCTGGTGGGAGGCTGTTGAACAGTCTTGGGCCCCTGAGACTTACTGTGCTTTCTCTTAGTGTACTCATGGCGCCCCTGCTTTTCGTTGGAGGTTTGTTGCATCGTCTGCACAGTCTTTTGCTTTTTATAGGAAGTGATTTATATGTGCAGATTTGGGACCAGTCCCTCTAAGATTCTCCATGTGTAGAATATAATGTATCTCGCCTGCGCTCCAATGAGTACAGGTCAAGTAACTCCAAGTGTCCCCAGTAATTAAAGTGCTCGACTGAATTTATATGTACAGTGAAGGTTCTCTGTGTATTCTCCAGATCTGCGATTTCATCTGCCTTGAATGGAGCTATTTCTGTATTTCAACCAAATGATTAAAAAAGATCATAAATGACATGGCATCCCTTGTTTTGAAAGTTCTCATTATCCATCCTATCATTTGTCTCGCAGATGTGATAGTGACACTGTTGTGATCACTGAAGAAAACATCCTCTGATGTTAACACTCCCAAGTCCTTCACACTACTTTTCTCTCTACTGTGTGGCTAGCGTGTGTAGCATACTACGTTCTAAATATTATTTCCTCAGGTTTTCCATAACGTAGTAACTGAAATTTGTCCTCAGTGAACACCGTGTTGTTTACCGTTGCCCACTGGAAAACTTGGTTAATATCCGTCAGGAAATTCAGGCGATACTAGCAGATTCTAGCTAGTATCGCCTAATATCGTTCTGCTCCATAGTCTGGAACAAGGTAAACTGTGCAACTATTCTGACATTTTATTGTGGCAACGTTTCGCTCTCCAGGAGCTTTATCAAGGCGTTACAAACAATACATGGACACAGAGGCTATATATAGGCTTAGAGTGAGGTGTAATACTAGTGGTAGTAGTAATAATACTAGTGGTAGTAGTAGTAATAATACTAGTGGTAGTAGTAGTGGTACTACTAGTGGTAGTAGTAGTGGTAATACGAGTGGTAGTAGTGGCAATACTAGTGGTAGTAGTAGTGGTAATACTAGTGGTAGTAGTAGTGGAAATACTAGTGGTAGTAGTAGTGGTAATACTAGTGGTACTAGTAGTGGTAATACTAGTGGTAGTAGTAGTGGTAATACTAGTGGTAGTAGTAGTGGTAATACTAGTGGTAGTAGTAGTGGTAATACATTTTTTTTTTATAAACACATCGGCCGATTTCCACCAAGGCAGGGTGGCCAAAAAAAAAAAAAAAAACTTTCATCATCATTCACTCCATCACTGTCTTGCCAGAGGGGTGCTTTACACTACAGTTATAAAACTGCAACATTAACACCCCTCCTTCAGAGTGCAGACACTGTACTTCCCATCTCCAGGACTCAAGTCCGGCCTGCCGGTTTCCCTGAATCCCTTCATAAATGTTACTTTGCTCACACTCCAACAGCACGTCAAGTATTAAAAACCATTTGTCTCCATTCACTCCTATCAAATACGCTCACACATGCTTGCTGGAAGTCCAAGCCCCTCGCACACAAAACCTCCCTTACCCACTCCCTCCAACCTTTCCTAGGCCGACCTCTACCCCGCCTTCCCTCCACCACAGATTTATACACTCTCGAAGTCATTCTGTCTCGTTCCATTCTCTCTACATGTCCGAACCATCTCAACAACCCCTCCTCAGCTCTCTGGATAATAGTTTTGGTAATCCCGCACCTCCTCTTAATTTCCAAACTCCGAATTCTCTGCATTATATTCACACCACACATTGACCTCAGACATGACATCTCCACTGCCTCCAGCCTTCTCCTCGTTGCGACATTCATCACCCATGCTTCACACCCATATAAGAGTGTTGGTATGACTATACTCTCATACATTCCCCTCTTTACTTCCGTGGACAAAGTTCTTTGTCTCCACAGACTCCTAAGTGCTCAACTCACCCTTTTCCCCTCATCAATTCTATGATTCACCTCATCCTTCATAGACCCATCTGCTGACATGTCCACTCCCAAATATCTGAATACATTCACCTCCTCTGTACTCTCTCCCTCCAATCTGATATCCAATCTTTCGTCACCTAATCTTTTTGTTATCCTCATCACCTTACTCTTTCCTATATTCACTTTCAATTTTCTTCTTTTACACACCCTACCAAATTCATCCACCAACCTCTGCAACTTCTCTTCAGGATCTCCCAAAAGCACAGTGTCATCAGCAAAAAGCAACTGTGACAACTCCCGCTTTGTATTTGATTCTTTATCTTTTAACCCCACACCTCTTGCCAAGACCCTCGCATTCACTTCTCTTACAACCCCATCTATAAATATATTGAACAACCACGGTGACATCACACATCCTTGTCTAAGGCCCACTTTTACTGGGAAATAGTCCCCCTCCCTCCTACACACTCTAACCTGAGCCTCACTATCCTCATAAGAACTCTTCACTTCTTTCAGTAACCTACCTCGTGTTCCATACACCTGCAACATCTGCCACATTGCCCCCGTATCCACCCTATCATACGCCTTTTCCAAATCCATAAATGCCACAAAAACCTCTTTACCCTTATCCAGATACTGTTCACCTATATGTTTCACTGTAAACACTTGGTCTACACATCCCCTACCTTTCCTAAAGCCCCCTTGTTCATCTGCTATCCTGCTCTTTGTCTTACTCCTAATTCTTTCAATAATAACTCTACCATACACTTTACCAGGTACTCTCAGCAGACTTATTCCCCTATAATTTTTGCACTCTCTTTTGTCCCTTTTGCCTTTATACAAAGGAACAATACACGCTCTCTGCCAATCCCTAGGTACCTTACCCTCTTCCATACATTTATTAAATAATAGCACCAACCACTCCAAAACTATATCCCCACCTGCTTTCAAAATTTCTATCTTTATCCCATCAATCCCAGCTGCCTTACCCACTTTTATTCTACCCACTGCCTCACGAACTTCCCCCACACTCACAACTGGCTCTTCCACACTCCTACAAGATGTTATTCCTCCTTGCCCTATACACGAAATCACAGATTCCCTGTCTTCATCAACATTTAACAACTCCTCAAAATATTCCCTCCATCTTCCCGATACCTCTAACTCTCCATTTAATAACTCTCCTCTCCTATTTTTAACTGTCACATCCATTTGTTCCCTAGGCTTCCTCAATTCATTAATCTCACTCCAAAACTTATTCTTATTTTCAACAAAATTTGTTGATAACATCTCACCCACTTTCTCATTTGCTCTCTTTTTACATTGCTTCACCACTCTCTTAACCTCTCTTTTTCTCTCCATATACTCTTCCCTCCTTGCATCACTTCTACTTTGTAAAAACCTCTCATATGCTAACTTTTTCTCCCTTACTACTCTCTTTACATCATCATTCCACCAATCGCTCTTCTTCCCTTCCGCACCCACTTTCCTGTAACCACAAACTTCTGCTGAACACTCTAACACTACATTCTTTAACCTACTCCATACATCTTCGACCCCATTGCCTACACTCTCACTAGCCCATCTATCCTCCAATAATTGTTTATATCTTACCCTAACTGCCTCCTCTTTTAGTTTATAAACCTTCACCTCTCTTTTACTTACTGCTTCTATTTCCCTTGTATCCCATCTACCTTTTACTCCCACTGTAGCTATAACTAAAAAGTGATCTGATATACCTGTGGCCCCTCTATAAACATGTACATCCTGAAATCTACTCAACAGTCTTTTATCTACCAATACGTAGTCCAACAAACTACTGTCATTACGCCCTACATCATATCTTGTATACTTATTTATCCTCTTTTTCTTAAAATATGTATTACCTATAACTAAACCCCTTTCTATACAAAGTTCAATCAAAGGGCTCCCATTATCATTTACACCTGGCACCCCAAACTTACCTACTACACCCTCTCTGCATGTTTCTCCCACTTTAGCATTTAGGTCCCCTACCACAATTACTCTCTCACTTGGTTCAAAAGTTCCTATACATTCGCTTAACATCTCCCAAAATCTCTCTCTCTCCTCTACACATGTGGTAGAAAAATAAACTTGCACATGTATTACAACTACTACTACTAGTTCCACTATTACTACTACCACTGCTATTACACCTCACTAAAGCCTATATATAGCCTCTGTGTCCATGTATTGTTTGTAACGGCTTGACAAAGCTCCTGGAGAGCGAAACGTTGCCACAATAAAATGTCACATTAGTTGCACTTGTGTCCTTTTACTCAACATATTGTCGGCAATTCTGCCAACATTAATACAAGGTAAAACTGAAGCAACGAAATAGAGACATATATTGTCAAGGTGAGGCAGAGAAAATCTTGATGACAGAAGAGTCTGTGTCCACTACCATCTATATCATGCGGGATGGACCCTAAGAATGGCCATAATGCTTCCGCTTAGCACGTGGATTTATTACTTGTTCTACGGTCAGATCAATGACACTGATGCAGGCACAGCTGATCTGGACACACTAAATCCCTTGTTCCTCAACACTGGATGCTAATAAATATCATTCAGCTTTGTAACACCAAGACATATATAATCCACCGAAAAGAAAGTTGTCCTTCTCAGTTAATCTGTCTTCACCTGATGTTGAAATTTTATTTATATCACAAATATAGGAGTTTAACATAATCTGTTTTTAACATTTTCTGCCAAAGTAGCATTGTCAACATTACCTATCATATGCTGTCTTTATTTTCTCTTAAATCTTTAGAGTTGATTCACTAGTCTGGTGCACTCTCAAGCTCTCCAGACAACACTATTGATCCAGAACACTGACGAAATTGTGTCACACGAATATTGAAGTGTAGCTACAATGGGTACATAATTCACGCATTATACATTAATAGGAAGGTATGTATTTCCGATAGCAAACACGTACCTCCATCATACATGGCAAACATGTACCTCCATCATATACAATACCATGTACCTCCATCATATACACTACCATGTACCTCCATCATATACAGTACCATGTACCTCCATCATATACAGTACCATGTACCTCCATCATATACAGTACCATGTACCTCCATCATATACAGTAAACATGTACCTCCATCATACACGGTAAACATGTACCACCATCATACATGGTAAACATGTACCTCCATCATACACGGTAAACATGTACCTCCATCATACATGGTAAACATGTACCTCCATCATACACGGTAAACATGTACCTCATCATACAGGGTAAACATGTACCTAATCATACACGGTAAACATGTACCTCCATCATACACGGTAAACATGTACCTCCATCATACACGGTAAACATGTACCTCCATCATACACGGTAAACATGTACCTCCATCATACACGGTAAACATGTACCTCCATCATACATGGCAAACATGTACCTCCATTATATACGGTAAACATGTACCTCCATCATACACGGTAAACATGTACCTCCATCATATACGGTAAACATGTACCTCCATCATACACGGTAAACATGTACCTCCATCATATACGGTAAACATGTACCTCCATCATATACGGTAAACATGAACTTCCATCATACACGGTAAACATGTACCTTCATCATACACGGTAAACATGTACCTTCATCATACACGGTAAACATGTACCTTCATCATACACGGTAAACATGTACCTCCATCATACACGGTAAACATGTACCTCCATCATACATGGCAAACATGTACCTCCATCATATACGGTAAACATGTACCTCCATCATACACAGTAAACATGTACCTCCATCATATACGGTAAACATGTACCACCATCATACACGGTAAACATGTACCTCCATCATACACGGTAAACATGTACCTCCATCATACACAGTAAACATGTACCTCCATCATACACGGTAAACATGTACCTCCATCATATACGGTAAACATGTACCTCCATCATACACGGTAAACATGTACCTCCATCATATACGGTAAACATGTACCTCCATCATACACGGTAAACATGTACCTCCATCATACACAGTAAACATGTACCTCCATCATATACGGTAAACATGTACCTCCATCATACACAGTAAACATGTACCTCCATCATAAACAACATGTACCTCCATCATACATGGTAAACATGTACTCCCATCATACACGGTAAACATGTACCACCATCATACACGGTAAACATGTACCTCCATCATACACGGTAAACATGTACCACCATCATACACGGTAAACATGTACCTCCATCATACACGGTAAACATGTACCTCCATCATATACGGTAAACATGTACCTCCATCATACACGGTAAACATGTACCTCCATCATACACAGTAAACATGTACCTCCATCATATACGGTAAACATGTACCTCCATCATACACAGTAAACATGTACCTCCATCATAAACAACATGTACCTCCATCATACATGGTAAACATGTACTTCCATCATACACGGTAAACATGTACCTCCATCATACACGGTAAACATGTACCTCCATCATACACAGTAAACATGTACCTCCATCATACACGGTAAACATGTACCTCCATCATACACAGTAAACATGTACCTCCATCATAAACAACATGTACCTCCATCATACACGGTAAACATGTACCACCATCATACACAACAAACATGTACCTCCATCATACACAACATGTACCTCCATCATACACAACAAACATGTACCTCCATCATACACAACATGTACCTCCATCATACACAACATGTCCCTCCATCATACACAACATGTACCTCCATCATACACAACATGTACCTCCATCATACACAACATGTACCTCCATCATACATGGCAAACATGTACCTCCATCATATACGGTAAACATGTACCTCCATCATACACGGTAAACATGTACCTCATCATACACAACAAACATGTACCTCCATCATACACAACAAACATGTACCTCCATCATACACAACAAACATGTACCTCCATCATACACAACATGTACCTCCATCATACACAACAAACATGTACCTCCATCATACACAACAAACATGTACCTCCATCATACACAACATGTACCTCCATCATACACAACATGTACCTCCATCATACACAACATGTACCTCCATCATACACAACAAACATGTACCTCATCATACGCAACAAACATGTACCTCCATCATACACGGTAAACATGTACCTCCAAGATACACAACATGTACCTCCATCATACACAACATATACCTCCATCATACACAACATGTACCTCCATCATACACAACATGTACCTCCATCATACACAACATGTACCTCCATCATACACAACATGTACCTCCATCATACACAACATGTACCTCCATCATACACAACATGTACCTCCATCATACACAACATGTACCTCCATCATACACAACATGTACCTCCATCATACACACACCATTTCTACCAATTTTGAAAACAATTTTAACTGCAAAAGATATTACATTAATTCTTCAAACTCGTTAAGGCTAAAGCCTAAATTAGGCGAAGAGGTTCTTTTCAATCTCCCACATGACAAACTTTAAAAAAAAGAGCACCGTCTCCATGATCCTCAGTGGGACCGAGAGTACCATCTCCATGATCCTCAGTGGGACCGAGAGTACCGTCTCCATGATCCTCAGTGGGGCCGAGAGTACCGTCTCCATGATCCTCAGTGGGACCGAGAGTACCGTCTCCATGATCCTCAGTGGGACCGAGTACCGTCTCCATGATCCTCAGTGGGACCGAGAGTACCGTCTCCATGATCCTCAGTGGGACCGAGAGTACTGTCTCCATGATCCTCAGTGGGACCGAGAGTACCATCTCCATGATCCTCAGTGGGACCTAGAGCACCGTCTCCATGATCCTCAGTGGGACCGAGAGTACTGTCTCCATGATCCTCAGTGGGACCGAGAGTACCATCTCCATGATCCTCAGTGGGACCGAGAGTACCGTCTCCATGATCCTCAGTGGGACCGAGAGCACCGTCTCCATGATCCTCAGTGGGACCGAGAGCACCGTCTCCATGATCCTCAGTGGGACCGAGAGCACCGTCTCCATGATCCTCAGTGGGACCGAGAGCACCGTCTCCATGATCCTCAGTGGGACCGAGAGTACTGTCTCCATGATCCTCAGTGGATATATATATATATATATATATATATATATATATATATATATATATATATATATATATATATATATATGCAAAAAGATCACAGTAAACAGGTGATATTAAAATATGCAAGACAACCACTATGAAAAATTGAAGAATTCCAAGGCTTTGTGACTGCTCACATTATCCTTGATAATGTGAGCAGTCACGAAGCGCTTGGAATTCTTCTATTTTTCATAGTGGTTGTCTTGCATATATATGTCGTGCCGATTAGGTAAAACTTGCGATTTTGGCTTAAATATCAACGCTCACCTTGCCATATAAGACAAGTGAAAATTTGTGTATGCAATAATTTCGCCAAAATCATTCTGAACATAACGAAAAAAATATATTTCATTGTGTTTGTTTATTATTAAATTAATGTTAACGTATCTAAAATATATTTAGTTGGGTTAAGCTAAATTAAATTGCGCTTGTTGTAATAAGGTTAGGTAGGTTTTCAAAGTTTCTCTTGGTACAAAATTATAAATTCTTACATTACGATAAATGAAAAAAATATATCTTTAAACGTATAAGAGAAAATTTTAGAAAGGACTTAATTTTAGATGAGTTCTTACTAATTGACCAGTTTTACCTAATCGGCATGACATATATATATATATATATATATATATATATATATATATATATATATATATATATATATATTATATATATATATATATATATATATATATATATTATATATATATATATATATATATATATATATATATATATATATATATATATATATATATATGCAGAATGAGACACACAAAAATGGTAGTCAGTATATTTTAATCTTTGGCTGAGCTCCTCTTCTAGAGATTACCTGTATTCCGGTGAAGAGGACGTCAGCTGGAGGTCGAAATATACAAATTACAATTCCTACTCTTTTTGTTTTATGCTTAATTCCCTCTCTTTTGCATATTTCTAAATTACAGGTAATATGAAATGTAAAAAATTCTCTCTTGGTTACTGGTAGGCCCACAAATTCCAGGTATAGTAAATATTTCCTGGTAAGAACTCACGCACTTTGTCGAGTGTAAGATGCCAGGCACACTGAGGGGGTTACGAGGTGCTTGTCTGGACACTCAGCGGGGATGAAATGATGAGCTTTCAGTCACCTTCATACACATTGAAATTTCATTACAACAAACTTTTGACTATACAAGGACTAACCCCAAAGGATACACTTATAAACTGTTAAATGCATTAATTAATTTACCTTAATAATATTAAACGAGCAATCAAAACAGAATGGGTATATTATATCTGATAACAAACACCTCGACAGAAACTTACGCCACGTAGACACATTTACCATACACGCAACAAAGACCTATCAACATATTAAACGCAAGAAGGTTACATGTATGTCCAAATCTTGATTACGAAAGAGCTTAGCGTCAAGACATAACCTCTGTACTATATGGGGCCGTTTATCCAATTTACCCACTACGTGGCACTTTCCGCTGTGGCATCAGTCACATGATAAAACTCTCTAAGAGTCACCAGTCACTGATGACTTTCCATTATATGGTTTCAGTTATGTTTTTGACATGGTACGACATTGCGGCCACCTGGAATTTTTCTCCATATTTAATCTCCTCAGTAATAGCCTCCAAAATCGTAGTATTTTTCAGTAAAAACCCTACTGGTTTCCACTATACCTCGTAGAAGCGCATTTCCTCAAATTTTATGGAAAGTGTATGTCTGCCTATTACTAAAACTCATCCCTGTATCGCCTGCCTTCGGAGAAGATTGATTGCTTAGCTTATATGCAATAGATAGTCAATGTCTTTAGTTATATCAGTCGTCAGCTAGCTGATGTATCTGCCTGGATCAGACTACTGGAGGTTACAGACACAACTGTTAAAGGAAATATAGAGAAATGATTACTAGTCAACATGATGCAATTACCGAATGAAGAGAAGAAACGTAGCATTCAAGTAATTCAACGATGACAATTTCTTGTGATGAAATGTGACTGTGGTTAGACAATGAAGACCCCATATGTTAACCCTCGTTAGTCAGCATAGTCAATGACCTCGTAGCTGTAGCACATCTCACTCTTGGTCTAGCCAGTGACTTGAAAACATTCTGAGGCGCAAATTTACTCACATCTTGACTACAAACACACTCTTGCATGGCATGCGTCCTCTTGGAATGTCCTATATGTAAAACCTTTGGGCAGTTCGTTATTTGTATCCTTCACTTCCGCATTGCCCTTACCACCACAGATAGTGGCCTCCCTGTTTTTGTATATTTATGTAAGACTTTCAATCTGCATCAATATTTAGCGCAAAGATTATTGGAAGATCGATCTTCAGTCCGCTAATCGCAATACAGACACAATACAAAGTTGTACAAGGCCAAGGCATGTGTTCCCGAGGTATCCCATCCTCACTATTCAACTTCGTGGACAGTCAGAACATAGAAAGATGAGTAATCAGATGCTTCCCACTGGCCTTATTCCTTCCTTATCCTTACAAGGACGTCACTCCAGCGGCAATCATTCGATCATGGACTGACTCCTATTAGAAACTCGCTATCACAACAAATTGACAAAGAAAACTGCAAAGGAACTCAAGTCTGACCCTGAACACTACATTAATTTTATACACCCATAGATTAAATCAACAGCATTGTAAAGCTGGAGTTAGACTGCGACTAAAGTTCAGAAAGTATATCTTTACTTATCCTGTGAAATGTTTATACCACCACTGAATCTTCTTTAAAAAGTGGTTTGTAGATTAGTGGTAGAACCTACAAGTGTTAAATCTGTCATCTTAGTACTAAATAGTTATGTGGGTGTTAGGGTACTGTTGTGGATGGCAGCCTAGGAGGTGGGGTGGTAGAATACCTTAGATAGAGCTGGGCTTAGAACTGGCAAGAGGTAACATGAGAGCTTTATAAATGTGATTTCAATGGTGAAAACATTGTAATAATATACTCTCTCTCTCTCTCTCTCTCTCTCTCTCTCTCTCTCTCTCTCTCTTCTCTCTCTCTCTCTCTCTCTCACACACTCCAATACGGATTTTACAGAACATAATCAACAGGTTTTCGCAAGCTCCACAATTGGTGTAGTTCGTGACAGGTTGAGTGAGTGGGCGGGTATTTGAGCAAGACTTGCGTGCGTGTCCTTGCATGTCCACATGTCATAGTAAATGGATATATAATCGCTTGCCTTTACCTGGGATCAAAAATAAAACTATTTATTTTTCAAAGAATTCTGTTCATATATATTATGTATATGTATATATATATAAGATGGGGTGGTAGAAGTGGAATATTCAAATGGCTTCAGGAAGAAATCCAAATATTCTTCCTTGAAGCTTTTTTATCCACTTCTCCGAGGCTATGGGTCCCACAATTTGTACCAGAGGTGGACCCCTTTATATTTAATATATATATTAAAGTGTATGGTAGAGTTATTATTGAAAGAATTAAGAGTAAGACAGAAAGTAGGATAGCAGATGAACAATTGGGCTTTAGGAAAGGTAGGGGGTGTGTAGACCAAGTGTTTACAGTGAAACATATAGGTGAACAGTATTTGGATAAGGGTAAAGAGGTTTTTGTGGCATTTATGGATTTGGAAAAGGCGTATGATAGGGTGGATAGGGGGGGAATGTGGCAGATGTTGCAGGTGTATGGAATAGGAGGTAGGTTACTGAAAGCAGTGAAGAGTTTTTATGAGGATAGTGAGGCTCAAGTTAGAGTGTGTAGGAGGGAAGGGGACTATTTCCCAGTAAAAGTGGGCCTTAGACAAGGATGTGTGATGTCACCGTGGTTGTTCAATATATTTATAGATGGGGTTGTAAGAGAAGTTAATGCGAGGGTCTTGGCAAGAGGTGTGGGGTTAAAAGACAATGAATCAAATACAAAGTGGGAGTTGTCACAGTTGCTTTTTGCTGATGACACTGTACTTTTGGGAGATTCTGAAGAGAAGTTGCAGAGGTTGGTGGATGAATTTGGTAGGGTGTGTAAAAGAAGAAAATTGAAAGTGAATATAGGAAAGAGTAAACTGATGAGGATAACAAAAAGATTAGGTGACGAAAGATTAGATATCAGATTGGAGGGAGAGAGTATGGAGGAGGTGAATGTATTCAGATATTTGGGAGTGGACATGTCAGCAGATGGGTCTATGAAGGATGAGGTGAATCATAGAATTGATGAGGGAAAAAGGGTGAGTGGAGCACTTCGGAGTCTGTGGAGACAAAGAACTTTGTCCATGGAAGTAAAGAAAGGAATGTATGAGAGTATAGTTATACCAACACTCTTATATGGGTGTGAAGCATGGGTGATGAATGTTGCAACGAAAAGAAGGCTGGAGGCAGTGGAAATGTCATGTCTGAGGTCAATGTGTGGTGTGAATAAAATGCAGAGAATTCGGAGTTTGGAAATTAGGAGGAGGTGCGGGATTACCAAAACTATTATCCAGAGAGCTGAGGAGGGGTTGTTGAGGTGGTTCGGACATGTAGAGAGAATGGAACGAGACAGAATAACTTCGAGAGTGTATAAATCTGTAGTGGAGGGAAGGCGGGGTAGGGGTCGGCCTAGGAAAGGTTGGAGGGAGGGGGTAAAGGAAGTTTTGTGTGCGAGGGGCTTGGACTTCCAGCAACCATGTGTGAGCGTATTTGATAGGAGTAAATGGAGACAAATGGTTTTTAATACTTGACGTGCTGTTGGAGTGTGAGCAAAGTAACATTTATGAAGGGATTCAGGGAAACCGGCAGGCCGGACTTGAGTCCTGGAGATGGAAAGTACAGTGTCTGCACTCTGAAGGAGGGGTGTTAGTGTTGCAGTTTTATGACTGTAGTGTAAAGCACCCCTCTGGCAAGACAGTGATGGAGTGAATGATGATGAAAGTTTTTCTTTTTCGGGCCACCCTGCCTTGGTGGGAATCGGCCGATGTGTTAAAAAAAAAAAAATATATATATATATATATATATATATATATATATATATATATATATATATATATATATATATATATATATATATATATATATATATATATTAAATTACTCTTAAAACAAAAATAATAATAATATAATAATATCTGTATTTCTACAAGTACATGTACAAGGTATACAGGCCTAGCTGACATCAATGACATACTACTATATAGAAAGCCCCTTGTTATGCTGAGCATTTTTTCAGGCACATTAAGTCAGTTTTGACCCAGGATGCAACCCACACCAGTCCACTAACACCCAGGTACCCATTTTATAGATGGGTGAACACAGACAACCGGTGTAAAGAAACACACCCAATGTTTCTACCCTAGCCGTGAATCGAACCCGGACCCTCACCGTGTGAAGCGAGACCTTTAATGCCATATGTGGATGATAAATTCGTATTTTCTTTATAGTACAAATCTTATGATCCGTAAAAAGCGAAACGAATAAAATTTAAATAATATGAGGACTATTACGTATAGGTCAATTACTGGCTATGACATCATCATTCAGACTAGAGCCGTGGGAGCAACTCAACCTCCCAACACAACGTGGGAGCAACTCAACCTCCCAACACAACGTGGGAGCAACTCAACCTCCCAACACAACGTGGGAGCAACTCAACCTCCCAACACAACGTGGGAGCAACTCAACCTCCCAACACAACGTGGGAGCAACTCAACCTCCCAACACAACGTGGGAGCAACTCAACCTCCCAACACAACGTGGGAGCAACTCAACCTCCCAACACAACGTGGGAGCAACTCAACCTCCCAACACAACGTGGGAGCAACTCAACCTCCCAACACAACGTGGGTGGAGCAAAGTTGACCATGACACTATGCAAGATCATTCATTTTTTTGTTAGTGTTTTTTTATACTTCATTTTTTATGGTTCCTGTTTTCTTCATCAGAAGAATATATTCTTTTAGTTAGGTAATATATGCATTCCTATGCTATAACTTAGCCTAGCTTAATCTAAGCTAACCAGGGAACGGGTGGGGTTTGAAACCCTGGCATGTGTGTCATAAAACTCCAGGCCAGTGAGTCATGACGGCTTTGAGGGGACTTGAGCTAGAGTTCGTCACGGCCGCGCTGTAGGGAGATTCATCAGTAAAAACTTGCATTTGTGGTCATGGTAACCTATGGTGTATAAATATACCAAGTTGGATGAATCTTACTGCAGCTGGCCCAGTGGTTAACGCACTGGCCTGGAGTTTTACCACACACTCGTGTGTGTTCGAACCCCACCCGTTCCGTGGCTTGTCTGCAATCGTGTTATTACGATTTAGTGAGTTTTAATCCAAGTTAACTTAACATAATGCAATCTTAAACTAAAACTGCGTATATAGAATTATGTTTAAATCTATGTAATATAAAAAAAATAATACCTTTGTACGTATTACAAGATGAGACCTGAAGCACTCTGATGTTATCCATAGGTCTAAGGTTAGTAGGCCTGTGTTTTTTTAACTAGTCTGTTCTGTTTGTGACCTGTTTGTCCTAATTCAAAATAAGAATTACTTCTTAAATTATCGTTACTTTCATTTTTATATCTGTTTTTTGACTTACTTCGTTGGCTTATGTGAGTGAAATGCATGGATAACAATATTTCTGTAAGTTAAGAAATATTTAAAGCACATTTACGTCTCTTCATCTGACGATAGAAAGATTAATGTTGAAAGAAACACATTTGACTAAATTAACAAGCTTCTATTTGCGTTTGTTTGTCCATTAAATGATTTTTTTGTTTAACCCCTCAGTGCTGTATTCAAGTGATCAGATTTCGGCCAAAAAAAATCATTAATGATTTTTTAAGAACCAAGAATTTTTTTTTTCAGCAAAGTGTATGAAGAATATGAAGAATATCGTGAATAAACTTTTGATTATTAGTTACCTGAGGACTATTCCAGGGGTCAGCACCCCCCGCGGCCAGGGTCTAGACGAAGCCTCCTGGTTAACGGTCCGATCAACCAGGCTGTTGGCACCAACTGCACTCAGTCTAACGCTGGCAGCAGATCGCTGCTCAAAAGAACTAACTTGAGGATCTTATCCTCTCGCCTCTTGAAGACGGCTAGATGTCTGATGTCAATTGACCGTGAGTATGAAAGGACGTCGTTGAAAAATATAGCGGAATTTTTCACCATCTACCGAGCCTCGTGATCTCATAGGGAGTAATTTCAACGTTCAAATGTAGGATAAATACAGATTTTTCTAAGTGTAAATTAGGATGCATCTTTCTCACCTGCCTTCCAGGGATTACAGATCAAAGGACTTCAAGTGTTACCGATAATTATGGTGCTTTACGGAATTTATTCGGGCGTAAAGTCACGCCCTGATGATAAACTTGCAGATCAATTTAAACACGATTAAAAATGTTGCATAAAAAAAAAAACATTGATAAAATACTTCACATCCAACAACACTGTTCCGATCTTAAACCTGAGGTTATAAAACTGACCTAATTTGCCCGAAATGCTCAGCATAACAAGGGGCTTTCTATATAGTAGTATGTCATTGATGTGAGCTATGGTTTGTATACTTTGTACATGTACTTATTGAAAATAAAGATATTATTATTATTATTATTATTATTATTTTTATTATTATTATAAGCCACACTTATATACTAATTTATACGACGAGAGTGAAAATGAAGAATTAAGATCAGTTTTCAGGCCTAATGTTTTTCTTAGCCTCGTTAAGCCACAATTCTGTGATGTTTATTTTGAATCGTCAGTTTAGGAAGAAAATCATATTATTAAAATAACAGATAAATGCGAGAGCTTGTCTATGAAGATTTACCTTTGTAGACATGAAGATGGTTATGGCTTTGGTCTGTGAACTGTAGCTTATCGTTTCTTCCTCGGATCAAACCTGATTACCTCCCATTCGTGTTGTGTGATCCCTACGGGCATATAAAAATAAAGCCATAGAAAAGATTTAATGAATTAGAAACTATCGCTCTCACCTCCTGTACTCCATGGGAATATAAACACATAAGCAATATAATGTGATCATTTATTGACAACGTTTCGCCCACACAGTGGGCTTTATCAAGTCACCTGGGTGTGACTTGATAAAGTGGGCGAAACGTTGTCAATAAAGGACTATATTATACTGATTATGTGTTTATATTCCCAATGTGTTGGTATTTTATACCATTTAATTCCATCCTGTACTCCATGAACGATTTTTGTCCTCTCGCATAACTGATGTAAACGTTGTGTGGAATATAAAGTTTAGCTCAAACTTTCTTGAAGAAATTTTACGGAAAAAAACTTACTCATTTAAGACATATTTTATTTAAAAAAAAAAAATCCATTTAAGAACGTTTGCAGTCTTTGCAAGTCAAAACACACCAAAGATAAATATTGGAATGTCAACCATTCAAGTTCTACCATACCTCCAGCCCAAGCTGTCTAATCACCAGTGGTATAACCCAGTGGTTGTATCAGTGGTGCTTACACACACACAACAAAAATTTTATATGTATTTGAGAAAATTATTTTAAATGAATTTAAGAATATAATGAGTTTTTACATTTCTGAGAATATGTATATTATTTTAATATGTGAACATTCTTGTGACTGTCTTGCTAATACTATCAGGCTGTTTTGTTTTCAACAAGAGTATCTGATAACCCAAGTTGCGTCACGTCATTCGTGACTCAAATCATCTGCGCTTCTAACACTCCCAGAACTGAAGAAAAACAACAACAGACTTATTAATTTCCTCCATGCAACATTTTCCCAAGACCATCCTTACTCTCACGGTGCCCCGTGGCCTGGTGGCAAAAGCTCTCGCTTAACACGATGAGGGTCCGGGTTCGATTCCCGGCGAAAGAGTGGAAACATCGGACGTGTTTCCTTACACTGGTTGTCTATATTCACCCATCAGTAAAATGGGTACCTGGGTGTTAGTCGACTGGTGTGGGTCGCATCCTGGGACAAAACTGACCTAATTTTCCTGAAATGCTCAGCACAACCACCTACCACAACAAAGAGAAAGCTGAGGTTTACTCCCTTCCTTGTAATGTCTGCGATAAAATCTGCATGGGAAAAACATCCCGGGGCGTCGCCACACGCATCAGCGAACATAAATAAGCATAAGGAGCACATAACTTCTACACTGCTAAATTAATCAAAATTAAGGGGAATAATATCGAAAAAAAAATTCACAGACTCATCAGATGAGCACTTTCATCACCACTTCTCAAAATTAATGTATGTAGCAAATAGCAAAGTCTTTCTTACGTCACATTCCGAAAGACATTGCTAAATATTCGTAAAATAATGGTTAGTATAAAGCACACGAAGTACCTCTGTACTTCGTGTGCTTTATATTAACCTGAATAATTTTGTAAACCAAGCAAGATGTGATTGTTTATTAAGTTTTCAGTACAGCAGTAAGGTATCTTATTTGGTCTAATTTGTCGGTATCTAAATTCCAATCCAGATTTTATATGCCCTGAGTTTTCTGAGTACCGTTCATTTATTAAATTTTCTTGACGCTCAGGGAAGCAATTTAAAGAAAATTTGCCCCATTTGTTGCAGCGAAGCAAGACGCAATACTGCAACACTCACGAACCAGCAGGTCTCTGAAATATGATTATCAATTTATTCACAAAAAAAAATGCGACGAACAGGTTCCAATCAGAGAGCGCTGGAAGGCTGAGAGGAAAGTACCGTTAGAGAGAGGCAGTGTGAGCGGTGGTGTGCACTTATAAACTAATATATAGAAAGACAGATGGTGCAACAAGTCAATTACAAATAATTATTCCAGCATCTGTATTGAGACTACGACTTTTAGTGAGGAAATCAGCAACAACACTCTGAAGTTTACTGAGTGTAATTATAACTACTTACTTAAACCTTCTATATGCAACGATATAATGAAAAAGACGGATTTACTTTGAGAGGTAATACCTGAAATATATTGCCGTGAGGAACTTGTGAAATAGAGGCCGCAAGCGCAAGACATTTCGCAATGCATTTTTAATCTCTAAAAAATAATTTGTTTAGATTAGCAGGTTAATATGTTTATTGTGAATTTTAATATTCTAGTTAAGTCGACTAGTGATAATGACACTACTTGTCATTTTTCATTTGTGTTGTTGCTACTTGTGTTGTACAGAGGTGATCTGTACTTAGCTCAGTGAGGACGTGTCTAGGGTTCTCTGTGGACTGAACCACTTTTGCTCTGTGAAGTGAACCAAGATGCCGTCCATTGAGCAACTTTACCAGCAGCTTAAGGAGGAATTGAGGGTAGCAAAGCTTGAGATTCGGCAATTGACGGAGGAAAACAAGAGGATTCGTAGTAGTCCTCCTGTTGTGAGTCCTCAGGTCAAGAAGGGAACCTGGGCAGTGGCCGGACTTCATGGAACGAAGTTGAAGATCAAGAAGACGAATGGAGAGGTAGTAACAACAAAAAAGAAAGAGACTGCTGTGGAAACTGTTGTGGAAACATCGAACACCTTCTCCGTGCTACCCGATGAATGTGAGTCGACTACTGGGAACGTCACGACGAACGACACCAAGGAAGGTAAAAACATTGTTGTTGTTAGGGATAGCCAGGTTAGGTATATGGATAGGGTATTCTGATTGAAGGATAGGAGTAGGAGACAGAGGGTTTGCTTTCCTGGGGCTGGGATGGAGGATATTGTTAGCCGGCTTGACAACATCATGAACGGTAATGGGATCAATCCTATTATCTGCCTCAGTGCTGGAGGCAATGATGTAGGCAAGCGTAGAAGTGAGGATTTAGTTAGAAGGTACAGGAAAGCAATAGACATAATTAGGAAAAAGGGGGGGGCGCCCTGTTATATGTGGCATTTTGCCAAGAAGGAGTGTTGGAAATGAATGGTTGTCCAGAGCAATTGGTATTAATTGTTGGCTGGACAAACACTGTAAGGATAATGCAGTACCATTCATTGACAACTGGGACCACTTCCATGGCCGAAATGACATGTATGCCAGGGATGGGGTTCACATATCCAGGGCAGGTGTGGATTTTCTTGCTAGCTCAGTTGAAAGTGTTGTTAGGACTTTAAACTAGGATTAGTCAGAGGTATGGGTTTAGAAATGGAAAATACTCGCTTCATCTTCTTCCAGCCAGCGATTTCATCGACCTTGTTGAACTATGTGTGGGCTTTACATGTTTCTCTTTCGAAAATCAACTCTTTCAGCAAACATTTGGACTACCAATGGGATTGCCACTTAGTGCCGTCCTTGCGAACCTATATATGGAACATTTGGAAGCCGAGCGATTTTCCACTATTATTCCCTCTTCTGTCACCTGGCTCCGTTATGTTGACGACATTCTGATCATAACTCCCAGACGCTTCAACGTTCAAACTCTCCAACACAAACTCAACCAGGTCGAGCCATCAATCCAGTTCACACTAGAAGAAGAAGTCGACAACACTCTTCCTTTCCTTGATGTTCTTCTCTGCAAAGCTGACCAAGAACTTCGTTTTAAAGTCTATCGAAAACCTACCAACCAACACGATCTTCTCCACTTCTACTCTCACCACGACACAAAAACTAAACATCGTGTAATTATAGGCTTTATCCTGCGTGCACTCAGAATCTGCAGCAGTGAGTTCCTTGAGGAAGAATGCTCCCTTATTGAGCAAGTTTTTTTCTACACTTCACTATCCTCGTCACTTTATTAGAAACTGCAGACGACGGGCATTAAACATCTTCAACACACCCAGAGAAGACACTGCTGAGAAGAGATACATAGTCCTTCCCACCAACTCCATTGCCAAACACGTTTCCAACATTTTTTCCAATATCTCATTCCGAGTATCTACCTCCACATCCACCACCATCAAGGACATTACCAGTAACAGACAGGACAAGCGTCAATCCTCTGCAGGGGTATACACAATCCCTTGTAATTACTGCAGCAAATTATACGTCGGCGAAACATCCAGAGACCTCCAAACACGTATTTCAGAACACCAGTACGCAGGCAGATCTGACGACCCAAGAAATGCCTGTGTTCAACACCGAAATTCACACAGCTATTTAATCAACTACAGAAACGCAAGACTCATCGCCAAAGACAACACTCAATACCGAAGAATCCTGGAATCATCACTTAACTGTATATCCAACAACTTCAACCAGAACAACGGCTTCTACAACATAGCTGAACCTATTGCCAAGAAACTTCTTCATCGATATCCCACATAGAACTTAAGAATGGAAAACTGCAGAAGGTCTACCCATATACGTGTCCAATCTCTTTTTAAGTTACCCAAGGTTTTAAACTATCACCCTACTTTGAAGACTGTCACATGCAGCATTCTCCACCTGACTAAATCCTATAAATACTCATGTATCTTTTATCCAGGTAGATAGGTTTGTGAATCGATAAAGCCCACTGCGTGGACGAAACGTTTTCAATAAAGGATCACATTATACTGCTTATGTGTTTATTTTTCCATATATTTGCCATAACTGAGACGTGGTTCAATACGAAAAATAGGGACATGCCTGTTGAATGTAATATACAGGGTTTAAAATTGTTCCAAGTAGACAGAAGTTTCGGGAAGGGGGGTGGGGTGGCACTGTATGTCCGAGATCGCTTGAACTGTACAAGAATAGTATACAATAAAGACAAGATGAAATTAAGACACATGTGCAGCATCTGGGTATCTTTATGATGACAAGGACAGTAATAGGTATAGTGGAAAAACAGAAATGAGCAGGAAGGGTAAAGAGAAAGGAGGGTCTTTAAATGTATATTACACCAATAGTCGTAGTGCTAAGAATAAGATGGATGATTTGAGATTAGTTGCAAGTACGGGTAATATTGATGTTTTTGCAATAACTGAGACGTGGTTTAATATGAAAAATCGGGACATGCCTGCTGAATGTCACATTCAGGGTTTTAAATTGTTCCAAGTAGACAGAAGTATCGGGAAAGGGGGGTGGGGTGGCACTCTATGTCCGTGATCATTTAAATTGTTGCATAAAAACGGGTATAAAGTCTGAAATGATACATACAGAGTCTGTCTGGATAGAATTTTCAGAGGGATGTGAAAAAATGATTTTAGGCGTGATTTACCGTCCTCCAAACTTAGATAGGGACCAAGGGAGACTACTTTGGGAGGAAATTGTTAAGGCCACAAGGCACGATAACGTAGTAATTCCAGGGGACTTTAACTTTAGTCAAATTGATTGGAATTTCTTGACAGGGAATTTAGAATCTAACGACTTCTTAGAAGTAGTTTAAGATTGTTTTTTGAAGCAGTTTGTGACAGAACCTACAAGGGAAAATAACCTGCTTGAATTGGTTCTGGCAAACAAGGAAACCCTTGTTAATAATTTAGAAATTACAGAGGAACTCGGTGCAAACGACCACAAATCAATTATCTTTAGCATTGAATGGAAGTATTATAGTAGGGATAATTCAGTAACAGTCCCAGATTTTCGCTTAGCAGATTACAATGGGCTTAGAGAACACTTATCATCTGTGGACTGGGGTAACGAAGAGAGCTATCAATATGACAGTTTTCTGAACACTATACATGCTGGCCAAAAAACATTTATCCCATATAAAGAAATTAGATCTAATAGAAATGACCCAAAATGGATGAATAATAAGCTCAAATATCATTTAGGGCAGAAGAAAGGAATTTATATGCATATCAAAGGAGGTGAGGGTCATCTTATGAATCAGTATATTGACATTAAGAGGGACGTTAAAAAGGGGATAAGAAAAGCTAAACGGGACTACGAAATTAAAGTTGCTAGGGATTCGAAAACTAACCCAAAAAGTTTTTTCCAGGTGTATAGAACAAAAGTTATAGATAAGATATGTTCCCTTAAAAATAATTATGGGTATCTTACTGACAAAGAGAATGAAATTTTCTCTATTTTTAATAATTATTTTCCATTCAATGCTAAAGGTAATTGATTTGTGGTCGCTTGTGCCGAGTTCCTCTGTAATTTCTAAATTATTAACAAGGGTTTCCTTGTTTGCCAGAACCAAGTCAAGTAGGTTATTACCCCTTGTAGGTTCTGTTACAAACTGCTTCAAAAAGCAATCCTGAACTACTTCTAAAAAGTTAAAAAGTCGTAAGATTCTAAATTCCCTGTCAAGAAATTCAAATCACTCTGACTAAAGTTAAAGTCCCCTAGAATTACTACGTTATCATGCCTTGTGGCCTTAACAATTTCGTCCCAAAGTAGTCTCCCTTTTTCCCTAAGTTTGGAGGACGATACATCATGCCTAAAATCAATTTTTCACACCCCTCTGAAAATTCTCTCCATACAGACTCTGTATATATTATTTCGGACTTTATACCCGTTTTTATGAAACAATTTAAATGAGTGCCACCCCACCCCCCTTCCCGATACTTGTGTCTACTTTTAACAATTTAGAAACCTGAATGTGACATTCAGCAGGGATATCCCGATTTTTCCTATTAAACCACGTCTCAGTTATTGCAAAAACATCAATATTACCCACACTTGCAACTAATCTCAATTTGTCCATCTTATTTCTCGCACTACGTGTATTAGTATAAAATATGTTTAGAAAACCTCCCTTCTATTTTCTCTTCCTGCTGATTTCTGTTCCTCCATTATACCTGTTACTGACCCTGTCCCCTAGTGTTACTGGGTTTCCAATATTCTCCAATAACTCCACCTCATTCTGCCTATTACTGGTTTCCCCAAAACTCACACTATCGCTACACTGAGAATTCATTGATTTTCCACAAAAACCCATACCACTATCTATTTCTAGTTTAAAGACCTAATAGCTCCCTCCACTGCGTTGGCCAGTGCTCCCACCCCAAACCTAGATAAGTGAACCCCATCCCTGGCATACATGTCATTTCTGCCATAGAAGAGGTCCCAGTTGTCAGTGAATGCTACTACATTTTCCTTACAGTGTTTGTCCAGCCAGCAATTGACACCAATTGCCCTGGACAACCATTATTTCCAACTCCTCTCCTTGGTAAAATACCACATATGACAGGGTTCCCACCCTTCTTCCTAATTATGTCTATTGCTGACCTATAGCTACTAGTCAGCTCCTCACTCCTACCCCTGCCAACATCGTTGCCTCCAGCACTGACAGATAATAGGATTGCTCCCATTACCTCTCGTGATGTTCTCTAGACGGCTAACAATATCCTTCATCCCAGCCCCAGGATAACATACCCTCTGCCTCCTATTCCTATCCTTAAAACAAAAAGCCCTATCCATAAACCTAATCGGACTGTCCCCAACTAAAACAATGTTCTTACCTCGACTGGAGGTGTGCATGACGTTCTCGACGGTCTTAAAGATGATCTTCGCTGGGATGTCTTCACTGGCTGGCTTCATATGTCGTTAACAATTGTCTCTGTTGGAAGATCATGGGTGGTCGATTCACATTCGTCTGATAACGAAAAAGAGTTGCTGGTTTTCACAGCAGTCTCCTGGACCTTCTTCAACTTCAGCTTCGTTCCTTCAGATCCGACTAGCATCCATTCGTTGGTCTGATCATCGGCGACATTGTTCCGGGGATAATTCTTGCATATACCCTTCAAACGTTGAATTTCTCTTCTAGCTTCCGTTAATTCCGCCTTAAGTTGGAGATATGGCTGCTCGTAGTCGAGGGAAACCATCATCCAATCACAAAGATGTGCAGCAGTGAAAGTGAGAGCAATTCGCCAGTAGTGTTGTAGAGATAGTCTGGGCAAATTTTGCAGGGTATATTCAGTCACCAATCGCCTAACCCGTGTTGGTGGCATAACCCACTGTAACAAAACGCTGTTTGCAATACGCTGAACGCAACATAAAGTGATACCACAGAACGACTTACAGGTTGCAATGGAATACTGAAGGCAGGCTCGTAGAGACAATTCGAAGAAACACTTCAGGACAGACTCCCCATAAATTATGTACACATGTGGCGATAACCACCTAGGAAAGAGCAAAAATACAGCAGAGAATATATTAATGTATTTCATTCATCAAAAATAAGCTAGCATTTACAGTATATATATCCTATATACAGTATTTACAGCTATGTGCAATGAGGCAAATGCAAGCACATGACACGGTAAACCGTGGCGACCAGCAGGGAAGACAAGTCTGCTAATGTTGATTCACAAGTGTACCACATCGCTTCACAGCTTTGGCGGGCTTCCTTGTGATTGGTTGGTTGAACCAGGGTACTGGTATAACGATGGAGCCCTTAATCGTTAAACCCTTAGCACCTGGTTCGTTGGTTGGGAGGCAGCCTATATGGGTGTGTGACATACGGTGAATAAAATGTAACATACTCTTAGCATGACACACTCTCCGTCCCTTTCTTTGCCATGTTAGGCCTATCTTGGCACTCAGCTGGCACTTTTTCTGTTCATTCTGTTGTTATTTCTATTCCTAATGTTCCTCTGACGTAATTGCTCGCCCTTGTGTATTTTCAGTGTCCACTCGTCTATACTGATGTCTCGTACATGAGTGAATTTATTATTATAATTATAACTAGATGCTAATCCACAATAATAATAATAATAATAATAATAATAATAATAATAATAATAATAATAATAATAATAATAATAATAATAATAATTTTATTACTAAAAGTACACGTGTACAAGGTATACAGGCCTAGCTCACATCAATGACATACTACTATATAGAAAGCCGCTTGTTATGCAGAGCATTTCTGGCAAATTAGGTCAGTTTTGCCATAGGATGCGACCCACACCAGTCGACTAACACTCAGGTACCCATTTTACTGATGAGGAACATAGACAACCGGTGTAAGGAAACACTCCCGATTTTTCTACCCTCGCCAGGAATCGAACCCGGACCCCTCACCGTGTGAAGCGAGAGCTTTCGCTACTAGGCCACTGGGCACCGTGGGTCCTACAGCGCTTATACGTGAGTGAAAGACTTGAAGACATGCCTTGTGCCCATCACTGAGAGTTAGTAGGTTGTTACTGATTGTATGATTTTATCCAGAGAAGGAAGGAAGGAAGAATTATAGTAGAAGACAGTTTTGACTTGTGCGATCACTCAATTCACTTGACAATGCAAAATATATTTGCAATACACATATGAATAACCGTGGCAAAACTATATAACATAAACACTACTAGTACAAACAATCGATAATACAAATAATGTAATCACACCAAGTCTGAATAGCCCACATCATTTAAAGAAAGAATTTTACATTCTTAATATCAAAAGACTTGCATAAAAGTTCCTGAAGGTCTCCACAGGTATCACAGAAATTTAAAAAAAAAAGTGAAAAGGTCGAAGCTATGGAAAAGCAAAGGAAAAGTGTTCAGTAGTATAGCGCACTTAACAGTAGGTGATATCACATACAAGTAGGTAGTTGTGGTGAGGTTTGTGCGCCTGAGTCTTGAAGTACAGAAAACTATCTGAAACTGGAGATTCTTTTTGGAAGATGGCAAACAGCCTCATCCTGTCATTCCCTGTATAACATGAGGCTCATCTAAGGGGCCCACCGCCCGTTATTTTGCACTGGCACATCACCCTATGTGGCGCTTGAAGTAACGGCGAGGCAGACATTTTCTATACGGCAAGTCTGAAATAGCAGCTTTGCCTCAGCATCCTCACATTAATTTTCTGTGACCCCGACATCCCAAGCACCAGCAGAGCTCCTCCTCCTTGTGCCGGGCGTGGGTACGAAGTAATTACTCATGGTTCTTTCAGACCACAGGGCAAGACAGAAGCACCCTAGGACAGGACCAACAGAGCGCGTTAAAGAGGCAACATCATTGTCGTTCGTTAAGCTGTCACAAGAGACCTTCATACGCTAAGACTGAAGCAAATCATGCCAGGAGACTCAGCAAGGTTATCACCGGAGCTCACCACTTAAGTGTCTCTTGTGCATTGGGAATAATGAATATGTTCTGAAATGAGCTGAGGATGGGCAAATGCTCTTAGCCAGTGAACTTAACTGTGCAAAACCTAGTTAATAGATAAAACTATGAGCATCAGTTCTCATTATCTGCAATAGTTTTCTAGTTACATAACTGACTTGCCACACAACTCAAAAACATACAACACTATTAGGCTGCTAGAAAGCCGTGTTGGGTTTCCTCCCTAATATAGTAGAAATGAAGTAAAGAATTGATAACAAGATCTCACGCTAAAACAGATTATAGGCACAACCTCGAGGCTGTGTTGATATGTCGTGGAGACTACACTAACAAGTTTGATGAATTAATAGTTTTGGATCTATACTATTATGTGGCTTCAGTCATGCGTGCAGTGTGACCTCAGTCATACGTGCAGTGTGACCTCAATCAAGCGTGCAGTGTGACCTCAATCATGCGTGCAGTGTGACCTCAGTCATGCGTGCAGTGTGACCTCAGGCATGCGTGCAGTATGACCTCAGTCATGCGTGCAGTGTGACCTCAGTCATGCGTGCAGTGTGACCTCAGTCATGCGTGCAGTGTGACCTCAGTCATGCGTGCAGTGTGACCTCAGTCATGCTTGCAGTGTGCCCTCAGTGGTGCGTGCAGTGTGACCTCAGTCATGCCTGCAGTGTGACCTCAGGCATGCGTGCAGTGTGACCTCAGTCATGCGTGCAGTGTGACCTCAGTCATGCTTGCAGTGTGACCTCAATCAAGCGTGCAGTGTGACCTCAGTCATGCGTGCAGTGTGACCTCAGTCATGCGTGCAGTGTGACCTCAGTCATGCGTGCAGTATGACCTCAGTCATGCGTGCAGTGTGACCTCAGTCATGCGTGCAGTGTGACCTCAGTCATGCGTGCAGTGTGACCTCAGTCATGCGTGCAGTGTGACCTCAGTCATGCTTGCAGTGTGACCTCAGTGGTGCGTGCAGTGTGACCTCAGTCATGCGTGCAGTGTGACCTCAGTCATGCGTGCAGTGTGACCTCAGTCATGCGTGCAGTGTGACCTCAGTCATGCGTGCAGTGTGACCTCAGTCATGCGTGCAGTGTGACCTCAGTCATGCGTGCAGTGTGACCTCAGTCATGCTGCAGTTGACCTCAGTCTGCGTGCAGTGACCTCAGTCATGCGTGCAGTGTGACCTCAGTCATGCGTGCAGTGTGACCTCAGTCATGCGTGCAGTGTGACCTCAGTCATGCGTGCAGTGTGACCTCAGTCATGCGTCAGTTGACCTCAGTCATGCGTGCAGTGTGACCTCAGTCATGCGTGCAGTGTGACCTCAGTCATGCGTGCAGTGTGACCTCAGTCATGCGTGCAGTGTGACCTCAGTCATGCGTGCAGTGTGACCTCAGTCATGCGTGCAGTGTGACCTCAGTCATGCGTGCAGTGTGACCTCAGTCATGCGTGCAGTGTGACCTCAGTCATGCGTGCAGTGTGACCTCAGTTCGTGCAGTGTGACCTCAGCATGGTGATGACCTCAGTCATGCGTGCAGTGTGACCTCAGTCATGCGTGCAGTGTGACCTCAGTCATGCGTGCAGTGTGACCTCAGTCATGCGTGCAGTGTGACCTCAGTCATGCGTGCAGTGTGACCTCAGTCATGCGTGCAGTGTGACTTCAGTCATGCGTGCAGTGTGACCTCAGTCATGCGTGCAGTGTGACCTCAGTCATGCGTGCAGTGTGACCTCAGTCATGCGTGCAGTGTGACCTCAGTCATGCGTGAAGTGTGACCTCAGTCATGCGTGCAGTGTGACCTCAGTCGTGCGTGCAGTGTGACCTCAGTCATGCGTGCAGTGTGACCTCAGTCATGCGTGCAGTGTGACTCAGTCATGCGTGCAGTGTGACCTCAGTCATGCGTGCAGTGACTCAGTCGCGTGAGTGGACCTCAGTCATGCGTGCAGTGTGACCTCAGTCATGCGTGCAGTGTGACCTCAGTCGCAGTGTGACCAGTTGCGCAGTGTGACCTCAGTCATGCGTGCAGTGTGACCTCAGTCATGCGTGCAGTGTGACCTCAGTCATGCGTGCAGTGTGACCTCAGTCGGTGTGACCTCAGTCGCAGTGTGACTCAGTCATGCGTGCAGTGTGACCTCAGTCATGCGTGCAGTGTGACCTCAGTCATGCTTGCAGTGTGACCTCAGTCATGCGTGCAACGTGATCTCAGTCATGCGTGCAGAGTGGCCTCAGTGATGCGATAATTGTGACCTCAGTCGTGCAGTGTGACCTCAGTCGTGCGTGCAGTGTGACTCAGTCATGCGTGCAGTGTGACCTCAGATGCAGTGACCTCAGTGTCGTGCAGTGTGACCTCAGTCATGCGTGCAGTGTGACCTCAGTCATGCGTGCAGTGTGACCTCAGTCATGCGTGCAGTGTGACCTCAGTCATGCGTGCAGATGTGACCTCAGTCATGCAGTGACAGTGTGACCTCGGCCAGTGGCTGCGTGCAGTGTGACCTCAGTCATGCGTGCAGTGTGACCTCAGTCATGCGTGCAGTGTGACCTCAGTCATGCGTGCAGTGTGACCTCAGTCATGCGTGCAGTGTGACCTCAGTCATGCGTGCAGTGTGACCTCAGTCATGCGTGCAGTGTGACCTCAGTCATGCGTGCAGTGTGACCTCAGTTCGCAGTTGACCTCAGTCAGTGCAGTGTGACCTCAGTCATGCGTGCAGTGTGACCTCAGTCATGCGTGCAGTGTGACCTCAGTCATGCGTGCAGTGTGACCTCAGTCATGCGTGCAGTGTGACCTCAGTCATGCGTGCAGTGTAGACCTCAGTCATGCGTGCAGTTGACCTCAGTCGCGTGCAGTGTGACCTCAGTCATGCGTGCAGTGTGACCTCAGTCATGCGTGCAGTGTGACCTCAGTCGCGTGCAGTGTGACCTCGTCGTGCAGTGTGACCTCAGTCTGCGTGCAGTGTGACCTCAGTTGCGTGCAGTGTGACCTCAGTCATGCGTGCAGTGTGACCTCAGTCAGTGCGTGCAGTGTGACCTCAGTCTGCGTGCAGTGTGACCTCAGTCATGCGTGCAGTGTGACCTCAGTCATGCGTGCAGTGTGACCTCAGTCATGCGTGCAGTGTGACCTCAGTCATGCGTGCAGTGTGACCTCAGTCATGCGTGCAGTGTGACCTCAGTCATGCGTGCAGTGTGACCTCAGTCATGCGTGCAGTGACCTCGTCTGGTGCAGGGACCTCAGTCATGCGTGCAGTATGACCTCAGTCGTGCGTGCAGTGTGACCTCAGTCATGCGTGCAGTGTGACCTCAGTCATGCGTGCAGTGTGACCTCAGTCGTGCATGCAGTGTGACCTCAGTCGTGCGTGCAGTGTGACCTCAGTCATGCGTGCAGTGTGACCTCAGTCAGGCGTGCAGTGTGACCTTAGTCATGCGTGCAGTGTGACCTCAGTCATGCGTGCAGTGTGCCCTCAGTCATGCGTGCACTGTGAGGAGTTACTAACCCCGTTCGATAAAACTGCCATTGGAATTAGAATACATATAGATGCAGTTTAATGTAACACAAATGTTGGTTTCTCAGACTGGGAAAAGAGAATAACCATGGCACTCAAACTGAATAATGTACATTTCAGTCACTCTGAATGCGAAGAAGATTTAGGAGTTCTGGTCAGAAGCAATCTAAAGGCTGCATATACAGACTTATAAACAGTAGTAATCTACAGGTTATATTTCAACTTTATATATCCTTGGTATGGCCTCATTTAGACTATTCTGAACAGTCGTGGTCACCGTAATACAGAATGGATATAAATGCGCTGAAAAACATAGAGAGAAGAATGACAAAGTTGATCCCATGTATCAGAAATCTCTCCTGGGAGGACAGACTGAGGGCACTGAATCTGCCTTCTCTGAAAAGGCGTAGAATAAGAGAGGAATATGACTGAGGTATATAAATGGAAGACAAGAGTAAATAAAGGGGATATGAATGTTGGTAGAATTAGAGACAGTATGTTAGTTAAAATGACACAAGTGCAACTAATGCGACATTTTATTGTGGCAACGTTTCGGTCTCCAGGATCAATAAAATATCGCATTAGTTGCACCTGTGGCCTTGTACATAACTGGGATATGAATATTGTGCTAAAAGTATCCAACCAAAACAGGAATCGCATAAGTGAGCTCAAACTGGAAAAATTTAGATTTAGAAAGGATATAAGTAAGCCGTGGTTTGACAATAGAGTTGTGGATGTGTAGAACAAACTCTCGATTAGCGCCACTAAAAGCGAAAACTTTGTGAAGCTTTACAAATAAGTAAGACAAGTACATGAGTGGGTGTGAGTTGGCATCCACGAAAAAAAGTCACATAAAAAAAGTCACATAAAAAAGTCACATAAAAAAAGTCACAGAAAAAAGTCACAGAAAAAAAGTCACAGAAAAAAGTCAGAAAAAAAGTCACAGAAAAAAGTCACATAAAAAAAGTCACAGAAAAAAAGTCACAGAAAAAAAGTCACAGAAAAAAGTCACAGAAAAAGTCAGAGAAAGTGTTACAAACAAAACTCACAGGAGGAAAAGTAGCAATACAACCCTAGCCTAACACTGAATATACACGTAATGCCACGATATTATGTAAGATGTTTTCAATCTATACATGTCATGTATTGTCAGTAAATGACTGACTTAAATATTTTTGTTCCACTTCCTTACTTTGCTCAAGAAATTAAAAACAATTAGATGTTTTTAACATACGTGTCATACCATCATAGTGTTGTCTTGTACTCCCATTTAATAACTGATTTAAAAATATTTTTTGTTTTTGTATTACTTTAAATGTTCATGAATATTTAAATAAAATGTGACTTTTTTTCCTAGCCAAAATTGTGAATAATTTTCTGTGATATTTTCCCCGGACACCGTGAGTTGGACCTATCTAGCTTGGGCCAGTAGGCCTGCAGCAGTGCTCCTCCTTTCATAAGTTCATATAATGTGCATATCTAGTGTGAACCAGATGTTGTACAGTACATAATGACTATAATGACCGCGTGTGCACCGACCCTCCTTCTCATTATGCTGGTAATTTATGACCCGTCACCGTCTTTCATACCAGTAAGGGCTGCTTCCATCTACATAAAAAAATATATTCTCATCAAAGTTTATTATAAATGGCTCACGAAAACGCAATAACAAAACTGCAAATAAATCGGGGAACGGGTGGGGTTTGAACTCATGGCAAGCGAGTCCTTAAACTCACAGGCCAGTGTGTTAACCAACTAGTTAACTCACTGGCTTATTAGTTTCAGAACTCACTTGCCATGGGTTTAAGCGTTCCCTGATTTATTATAAATCAAAGACACAATTACTGTCGGTGCTTATTATAAAGTGTCAACACATGTGTCTTGGAGCATAATTTATATTTCCTCTTTACTGGTGGTTTAAGAATGAGACACTTGTCCAACATCTGGGAATCTTATTTGAGGAAACGTTTCGCCAGCCAGTGACTTCAGTTCAAAACAGAAAAGAACGGTGAAAATGAGGAGGAAAATGAGGTAATCAGTCCCCTAGCCTTCAATCGATGTGTTCAGTCAATCAATCTTGAGAAAAGTACAGCATATGCTGGGAGAAGTGACTCATATGCTGGAGTCAGGTGAGTAGAAGCAAGAGTAGGCGGAGTCACCATTGAACAGATCCACTAGTGGAAGTAGGTCATGCCTGTAGGTTAGACAAGCGTAGCAGAATTCCCTGTATCAAGATCCTAATATGTTGCTGTGTCTGACAGATGTGATGTAATGGCGGTTAATATTCCCTTCTAGTTATGTGGTGATATTTAGCTGATAGACTGAAACACATATGCAGGATAATACGATCCTTTATAAATAAAGAATCATATAGTACATCGTGTAAGTATTTTCGTTTCTCTTCATATTAAGCTTACGAAAGAGAGCATAAAGAGAAGAAAAGGAGACCAAGTCATTAGATTACACGAACAGTAATTACCATCTGATACATATGTGTTCTTGGCAAATGTGGACAATTTGCTTCGCCTCTCTTAAGATCGTAGGAGTAACTCAGAAGAAAATTATATGCTGACAATTTTTGATGATGAAATCTTAGAGAAGGTGCTTTAATTAACTCAAAACTCTATATATAATCTACGCGAACACGGGTGGAACAATTCTCGACTAGTCCATAATACTATGGCTGGAACAGTTAAGAACACCATGGGTGGAACAATTTACAACAACGTGACTAGAACAATTTACAATACCGTGGCTGGAAGATTTTACATCACCGTGATTGGAACAATTTACAATACCGTGGCTGGAACAGTTTACAACACCGTGGCTGGAACAATTTACAACACTGTGGCTAGAACAGTTTACAACACCGTGGCTGGAACAGTTTACAACACAGTGGCTGGAACAGTTTACAACACCGTGGCTGGAACAGTTTACAACACCGTGGCTGGAACAGTTTACAACACCGTGGCTGGAACAGTTTACAACACCGGGGCTGGAACAGTTTACAACACCGTGGCTAGATGATTTTACCACACCGTAGATGGAACAATTTGCAACACCGTGGCTAGAAGATTTTACCAGACCGTGGCTGGAACAATTTGCAACATCGTGGCTAGAAGATTTTACTACACCGTAGATGGAACAATTTGCAACACCGTGGCTAGAGGATTTTACCAGACCGTTGCTGGAACAATTTGCAACACCGGGGCTAGAAGATTTTACCACACCGTAGATGGAACAATTTGCAACACCGTGGCTAGAAGATTTTACCAGACCGTTGCTGGAACACTTTGCAACACCGTGGCTAGAAGATTTTACAACACCGTGGCTGGAACAATTTGCAACACCGTGGCTAGAAGATTTTACCACACCGTTGCTGGAACAATTTGCAACACCGTGGCTAGAAGATATTACCACACCGTGGCTGGAACAATTTGCAACACCGTGGCTAGAAGATTTTACCACACCGTTGCTGGAACACTTTGCAACACCGTGGCTAGAAGATTTTACAACACCGTGGCTGGAACAATTTACAACACCGTTGCTAGAACATTTTACCACACCGTGGCTGGAACAATTTGCAACACCGTGGCTAGAAGATTTTACCACACCGTGGCTGGAACAATTTGCAACACCGTGACTGGAACAATTTACAACACTGTGGCTGGAACAATTTACAGCCCACAATAGAATGTCTGGAACAAATCATAATTAACCAGCATAACACCGATTTAACCAATACAATGTTTATGAAAGTGGTAATTCTCTAAGCTCATATAAACCAAGTCTTCCAGTGGGCCACAGAAAAAAATCACGTTCGACTTTGACATTTTGTAATTACACTCTATGGAAATAATGAGGAAATAAAAACCGGAACATAGTATAGAAACAGCTCTAATCGCTCAGTGAAGGAGGTGAATAATGCGAGAGACTTAGGAGTGATAATGTCAGATTTTACGCCAAAGATTTTCAACAAAACTATTATCAATCTACAATGGAAGTTTGATTATATATATATATATATATATATATATATATATATATATATATATATATATATATATATATATATATAATATATATATATATATATATATATAGGAGGAAAGGAAGGACTATTTCCCAGTAAAAGTAGGCCTTAGACAAGGATGTGTGATGTCACCGTGGTTGTTCAATATATTTATAGATGGGGTTGTAAGAGAAGTGAATGCGAGGGTCTTGGCAAGAGGTGTTGGGCTAAAAGATAAAGAAGCAAATACAAAGTGGGAGTTGTCACAGTTGCTTTTTGTTGATGACACTGTGCTTTTGGGAGATTCTGAAGAGAAGTTGCAGAGGTTGGTGGATGAATTTGGTAGGGTGTGTAAAAGAAGAAAATTGAAAGTGAATATAGGAAAGAGTAAGGTGATGAGGATAACAAAAAGAATAGGTGACGAAAGATTGGATATCAGATTGGAGGGAGAGAGTATGGAGGAGGTGAATGTATTCAGATATTTGGGAGTGGACATGTCGGCGGATGAGTCTATGAAGGATGAGGTGAATCATAGAATTGATGAGGGAAAAGGGTGAGTGGAGCACTTCGAGTCTGTGGAGACAAAGAACCTTGTCCATGGAAGTAAAGAGGGAATGTATGAGAGTATAGTTATACCAACGCTCTTATATGGGTGTGAAGCATGGGTGATGAATGTTGCAACGAGGAGAAGGCTGGAGGCAGTGGAGATGTCATGTCTGAGGTCAATGTGTGGTGTGAATATAATGCAGAGAATTCGGAGTTTGGAAATTAGGAGGAGGTGCGGATTACCAAAACGATTGTCCAGAGAGCTGAGAATGGGTTGTTGAGGTGGTTTGGACATGTAGAGAGAATGGAACGAGACAGAGTGACTTCGAGAGTGTATAAATCTGTAGTGGAGGGAAGGCGGGGTAGGGGTCGGCCTAGGAAAGGTTGGAGGGAGGGGTAAAGGAAGTTTTGTGTGCGAGGGGCTTGGACTTCCAGCAAGCATGTGTGAGCGTATTTGATAGGAGTGAATGGAGGCATATGGTTTTAATACTTGACGTGCTGTTGGAGTGTGAGCAAAGTAACATTTATGAAGGAATTCAGGGAAACCGGCAGGCCGGACTTGAGTCCTGGAGATGGGAAGTACAGTGTCTGCACTCTGAAGGAGGGGTGTTAATGTTGCAGTTTTATAACTGTAGTGTAAAGCACCCCTCTGGCAAGACAGTGATGGAATGAATGATGATGAAAGTTTTTCTTTTTCGGGCCACCCTGCCTTGGTGGGAATCGGCCGATGTGTTAATAAAAAAAAAAAAAATATATATATATATATACATTGGGAGCAATCAGAATAATCACAAGTGACGACACTGTAGCTCCCAAAGATGAGACCACAGCTCAAGCACTAAGAGACAAGCATCCAACAAGGGACAACATAGCCGTCAACAACACTGAGGAATACCCCCATCACTGAACAATTAATTTTTCCAGAATCAGAAGTCTATAGTGTCATTTCCAGCAGAATCTGCAGGAGGTTACACTGGAATTCGACCACAACACCTCAAAGAGATGGTAAATCCAGTACTCGGCGCATCTGCATCAATTCTTCTCTCCGAGTTTACAACTTTCGTCAACAACTGCCTGGCTGGGCGGATCCCAGAAGAAATTAAACCTCATTATGCGCTTTGAAGAAGAAGGATGGGGAAATCAGACCCATTGCTGTTGGTAACACCCTTCGCCGTCTAGTTGCCAAAGCAGCAGTAACAAACATTCGCCTAGAAGCTGCCAGTTTACTCCAGCTACACCAACTGGTCTTCGGGGTCTCTCAAGGCAGCGAAGCCGCAGCTCATGCGGCAAAGGCCTTCATCAGGGACCTATCAGAAGACAAGGCCGTAGTCAAACTTGACTTTAGAAATGCCTTTAATAAGGTGAAGTGAGATGTGGTCTTGCCGGCCATTCGGGATCGGTTCCCCAGGCCTTTTTCCTTCATAAGAACATAAGAAATAAGGAACACTGCAGCAGGCCTACTGGCCCATGCGAGGCAGGTCCAAGTTTCCAAACCGGCTTAAAGCAATGCCCCGACCCAGCCACGTCTGGTTACATTCACTTAAGGAAGGAGCACGGCATCTGACTTAGTGGCACAAGCTAGTCAGGACCAACTCACACCCACCCGCACCCACTCATATATTTATCTAGCCGACCACCTGGATTTAACCTTCCCCAGGTAAACTCCAGGTAGTCAGGTCACTTCCACTTAAGGAATTAGTACAGCATCTGACCTAGTAGCACAAGCTAGTCAGGTCAAGCTCACACCCACCCACAACTACTCATGTATTTATCTAACCTATTTTTAAAACTACACAACGTCTTAGCTTCTATGACGGTACTCGGGAGTTTGTTCCACTCATCCACAACTCTATTACCAAACCAGTGTGTAGGGTGTGGAGGGTGTGTGAGAGGAGGGAGTGAGAGATGGGAGTGTTAGAGGAAAGAGTGTGAGAGGGTGTGTGAGAGGAGGGAGTGTGAGAGGAGGGTGTGTGAGAAGAGGGGTGTGTGAGTGAAAGATGAGAGAGGAGAGTGAGAGGATGTGAGAGGGAGCGTGAGGGGAGGGAGTGTGAGAGGAGGGAGTGTGAGAGGAGGGAGTAAGAGGAGGGTGTGTGAGAGGACAAAGTGTAAGAGGGTGTGCGATAGGAGGGAGTGTGAGTGGAGTGTGAGAGGAGGGAGTGTAAGAGGAGGGAGTGTGAGAGGAGGCTGTGAGAGAGGAGTGTGAGAGGAGGGTGTGTGAGAATAGGGAGTGTAAGAGGGAGTGTGAGTGGAGAGTGTGTGAGAGGAGGGAGTGTGAGAGGAGGGAGTAAGAGGAAGGTGTGTGAGAGGACAAAGTGTAAGAGGGTGTGCGATAGGAGGGAGTGTGAGGGGAGTATGAGAAGAGGGAGTGTGAGAGGAGGGAGTGTGAGTGGAGAATGTGTGAGAGGAGAGAGTGTGAGAGGAGGGAGTCTGAGAGGAGGTGTGTGTGAGTGAAGGATGAGAGAGGAGGGTGAGTGAGAGGAGGGAGTTAGTTTGAGTGTGAGTGGGAGTGTGAGAGGAAGGTGTTTGAGAATAGGAAGTGTAAGAGGAGGGAGTGTGAGTGGAGGGAATGTGAGAGGAGGGAGTGTGAGAGGAGTATGTTTGAGAATAGGGAGTGTAAGAGGAGGGAGTGTGAGTGGAGGGAAGTGTGAGAGGAGGGTGTGTGAGAGGAGGGAGTGTGAGAGGAGGGTGTGTGAGAGGAGGGTGTGTGAGAGGAGGGAGTGTGAAAGGAGGGTGTGTGAGAGGAGGGTTTGTGAGAGGAGGGTGTGTGAGAGGAGAGAATACGAGAGAAGTGTGAAATGAGGGAGTGTGAGAGGAGGGTCTGTGAGAGGAGAGAGTGTGAGAGGAGGGAGTGTAAGAGGAGTTAGTGTGAGAGAAGGGTGTGTGAGAGGAGGGTGTGTGAGAGAAGGGAGTGCTAGAGGAGTGTGAGAGGAGAGTGTGAGAGGAGGTAGTGTGAGAAGAGGGAGTGAGAGGAGGGAGTATGAGAGGAGGGATTGAGAGGAGGGACTGTGAGGAAAGAGTGTGAGAGGAAGATGTGAGAGAGGAGGGTGTGCGAGAGGAGGGAGTACTAGAGGAGTGTGAGTGGAGGGTGTGTGAGAGAATGGAGTGCTATAGGAGTGTGAGAGGATTGTATGTGAGAGGAGGTAGTGTGAGAGGAGGGAGTGAGAGGAGGGAGTGTGAAAGGAGGGAGTGAGAGGAGGGAGTGTGAGAGGAGGGTGTGTGAGAGGAGGGTGTGTGAGAGGAGGGAGTGAGAGATATGAGTGTTAGAGGAAAGAGTGTGAGAGGGTGTGTGAGAGGAGGGAGTTTGAGAGGAGGGTGTGTGAGAGGAGGGTGTGTGAGAGAAGGGAGTGTGAGAAGAGGGTGTGTGCGAGGAGGGTGTGTGAGAGGAGGGAGTGAGAGATGGGAGTGTTAGAGGAAAGAGTGTGAGAGGGTGTGTGAGAGGAGGGTGTGTGAGAGGAGGGTGTGTGAGAGAAGGGAGTGCTAGAGGAGTGTGAGAGGAGAGTGTGTGAGAGGAGGTATTGTGAGTGGAGGGAGTTAGAGGAGGGAGTGTGAGAGGAGGGAATGAGAGGAGGGAGTGTGAGGAAAGAGTGTAAGAGGAGGATGTGAGAGAGGAGGGTGTGTGAGAGGAGGGAGTGAGAGGAGGGAGTGTGAGAGGAGGGTGTTTGAGAATAGGGAGTGTAAGAGGGAGTGAGAGTGGAAAGTGTGTGAGAGGAGGGAGTGTGAGAGGAGGGTGTGTGAGAAGAGGGAGTAAGAGGAGGGTGTGTGAGAGGACAAAATGTAAGAGGGTGTGCGATAGGAGGGAGTGTGAGTGGAGTGTGAGAGGAGGGAGTGTGAGAGGAGGAAGGAGAGTGAGATGAGGGTGTGAGAGAGGAGTGTGAGCGTAGGGTGTGTGGGAGGTGGCAGTGTAATAGAAGAGTGTGTGAAAAGAGGGTGTGTGAAAGGAGGGAGTGTAAATGGAGGGATTGTGAGAGGAGGGTGTGTGAGAGGAGGGAGTGTGAGAGGAGGGTGTTTGAGAATAGGGAGTGTAAGAGGAGGGAGTGTGAGTGGAGAGTGTGGGAGAGGAGTGTGAGAGGAGGAGTGTGAGTGGAGAGTGTGTGAGAGGAGGGTGTGTGAGAGGAGGGTGTGTGAGAGGAGGGAGTGTGAGAGGAGGGTGTGTGAGAGGAGGGTGTGTGAGAGGAGGGAGTGTGAGAGGAGGGTGTGTGAGAGGAGGGTGTGTGAGAGGAGGGAGTGTGAGAGGAGGGTGTTTGAGAATAGGGAGTGTAAGTGGAGGGAGTGTGCGTGGAGAGTGAGTGAGAGGAGGGAGTGTGAGAGGAGGGTGTGTGAGAGGAGGGAGTGTGAGATGAGTGTGTGAAAGAAGGGAGTGTGAGAAGAGAGAGTGTGAGAGGAGAGAGCGTGAGAAGAGAGTGTGAAAAGGGGGGTGTGAGAAGAGGGTGTGTGAGAGGTGGGTGTGTGAGAGGAGGGGGTGTGCGAGGATGCAGTGTGAGAGGAGGGTTTGTGAGAGGAGGGTGTGTGAGTTGGTTTGTGAGAGGGCGTGAGAGAGGAGTGTGAGAGGATCGTGTGAGAGGAGGTAGTGTGAGAAAAGGGAGTGTGAGAGAAGGGTGTGTGAGAGAAAGGTGTGTGAGAGGAGGGTTTGTGAGAGGAGGGTTTGTGAGAGGAGGGTTTGTGAGAGGAGGGTGTGTGAGAGGAGGGTGTGTGAGAGGAGGGTGTGTGAGAGGAGGGAGTGTGCGAGGAGGGTGTGTGAGAGGAGGGTGTGTGAGAGGAGTTTTTGAGAGGGAGTGTGAGAGGAGAGTGTTTGAGAGGGAGTGTGAGAGCAGAGTTCGATCGACAGCCTTTAATACTTACCGGAACTTTAGCGAGTCTGAGAGATCATGGAGCAGTGAGGGAGGTCAGGTGTGAGGGATGCCAGGTGTGAGGGAGGTCAGGTGTGAGGGAGGTCAGGTGTGAGGGAGGTCAGGTGTGAGGGAGGTCAGGTGTGAGGGAGGTCAGGTATGAGGGAGGTCATGTGTTAGGGAGTCCAGGTGTGAGGGAGGTCAGGTATGAGAGAGGCCAGGTGTTAGGGAGTCCAGGTGTGAGGGAGGCCATGTGTGAGGGAGACGAGGTGTGAAGAAAGCTTCTTTAGTTGAATTCAGAAGAGGTAACAGTTGCGGCAGAGTTGTAAGGACGATATAATCAGTTCATCACCCTTGAAGGCATAGTTCTGAGGGGATCAGTCCCTCAGCCCGAAGAGTTCTACGCCATAGTCTGGAAAAATATTCCCGACTATTTCTAATCAAACACGTTGGTGTTCCCGAATTCTTGTTGCTAGACAGTGGGAAGTTTATATCCAGTGTAAGAAGAACCCCAGTGGAAATAAGTCACTTTGATTTTTTGGGGTTATCCTAAGTATAAATTTCATGTAACTGTATTTGTATGTTCTTGTACCAGAATAAACTTACACCCCACTCTGGCAATAATGGTGTTCTGTTAATGTGAAGACGAGGGTGTTTACTAAACCTTTGAAAATGGGTTGGCCAAATATTTTATTTAGTGGGATTGGTTTTGAGAAGAACCTACCTTGTATGGGCCAGTATGCCTGCTGCAGTGTTCCTCATGTTCCTAAAGTCTGTATGATGATATATGTGGTGCTTCCTGTGGGCTTAAGTAAAAAAATGTAAATAGCAAGAGTCCGAATGTTGTTTATTTAACTCCACTGTGTTGGTATTGACACAGTGATGGTTATGACACTGTGATGGTAATGACACTGTGATTGTTATGACACTGTGATGGTAATGACACAGTGATGGTTATGACACTGTGATGGTAATGACACTGTGATGGTAATGACACTGTGATGGTTATGACACTGTGATGGTAATGACACTGTGATGGTAATGACACTGTGATGGTAATGACACTGTGATGGTAATGACACTGTGATGGTAATGACACTGTGATGGTTATGACACTGTGATGGTAATGACACAGTGATGGTAATGACACTGTGATGGTAATGACACAGTGATGGTTATGATTTTTTTATTAAATATGTTTCGTCAGCAAGATATTTTATGAATTCCTACAAATAGAAGGGATCATGAGGTTACCTATAATAATATCTTTATTTCTACAAGTACATGTACAAGGTGTACACACCTAGCTGACATCAATGACATACTACTGCATATAGAAAGCCCCTTGTTATGTAGAGCATTTCGTTCAATTTATGTCAGTTTTGTCCCAGGATGCGACCCACACCAATCGACTAACACCCAGGTACTCATTTTACTGATGAACATAGACAACCGGTGTAAAGAAACACGCCTGTTTCTATCCTCGCCGGGAATCGAACCCGGGCCCTTGCCGTGTGAAGCGAGAGCTTTAGCCACCAGGCCACGGGGCATCTAGTCGAGAAAACTGATATAAAATACCAACACGGGGACGAAAGACATTTAAATGCAGAATAATGGGAGCCTTTGTTTACGAGGCTTCGCCCACACAGTGCACTTGATCAACTCACAACATATATTTATTCAACTTATCACGGAACGGGTGAGGCTCGAACCCATGGCAATCGTGGTAATACAGTTTCCTGAGTAATTTCTTCAACTTATTTTTAAAGTTACCCAAGGATTAGCTTCGACCTACCTAACTTAACTCTTTACCTTACTATGCTTTCTTGACATAAGCCTAAAGACAAAGGATGAGCCTATCTGAATGTGACTTGAGGCGAGGTCCGTGAGGTACAGACAGGTCAGGTCCGAGGAGCGGGGGAGAAGACTCAGGTGGCAACTGTATCAGGTACAGACAGGTCAGGTTCGAGGAGCGGGGGAGAAGACTCAGGTGGCAACTGTATCAAGTACAGACAGGTCAGGTCCGAGGAGCGGGGGAGAAGTCTCAGGTGGCAACTGTATCAGGTACAGACAGGTCAGGTCAGAGGAGCGGGGGAGAAGACTCAGGTGGCAACTGTATCAAGTACAGACAGGTCAGGTCCGAGGAGCGGGGGAGAAGACTCAGGTGGCAACTGTATCAAGTACAGACAGGTCAGGTCCGAGGAGCGGGGGAGAAGACTCAAGTGGCAACTGTATCAAGTACAGACAGGTCAGGTCAGAGGAGCGGGGGAGAAGACTCAGGTGGCAACTGTATCAGGTACAGACAGGTCAGGTCCGAGGAGCGGGGGAGAAGACTCAGGTGGCAACTGTATCAGGTACAGACAGGTCAGGTCCGAGGAGCGGGGGAGAAGACTCAGGTGGCAACTGCATCAGGTACAGACGGGTCAGAACCGAGGAGCGTCGGAGAAGACTCAGGTGGCAACTGTATCAGGTACAGACAGGTCAGGTCAGAGGAGCGGGGGAGAAGACTCAGGTGGCAACTGTATCAGGTACAGACGGGTCAGGTCCGAGGAGCGGGGGAGAAGACTCAGGTGGCAACTGTATCAAGTACAGACAGGTCAGGTCAGAGGAGCGGGGAGAAGACTCAGGTGGCAACTGTATCAGGTACAGACAGGTCAGGTCCGAGGAGCGGGGAGAGTCTCAGGTGGCAACTGTATCAGGTACAGACAGGTCAGGTCAGAGGAGCGGGAGAAGACTCAGGTGGCAACTGTATCAAGTACAGACAGGTCAGGTCCGAGGAGCGGGGGAGAAGACTCAGGTGGCAACTGTATCAAGTACAGACAGGTCAGGTCCGAGGAGCGGGGGAGAAGTCTCAGGTGGCAACTGTATCAGGTACAGACAGGTCAGGTCAGAGGAGCGGGGGAGAAGACTCAGGTGGCAACTGTATCAAGTACAGACAGGTCAGGTCCGAGGAGCGGGGGAGAAGACTCAGGTGGCAACTGTATCAAGTACAGACAGGTCAGGTCCGAGGAGCGGGGGAGAAGACTCAAGTGGCAACTGTATCAAGTACAGACAGGTCAGGTCAGAGGAGCGGGGGAGAAGACTCAGGTGGCAACTGTATCAGGTACAGACAGGTCAGGTCCGAGGAGAGGGGGAGAAGACTCAGGTGGCAACTGTATCAGGTACAGACAGGTCAGGTCCGAGGAGCGGGGGAGAAGACTCAGGTGGCAACTGCATCAGGTACAGACGGGTCAGAACCGAGGAGCGTCGGAGAAGACTCAGGTGGCAACTGTATCAGGTACAGACAGGTCAGGTCAGAGGAGCGGGGGAGAAGACTCAGGTGGCAACTGTATCAGGTACAGACAGGTCAGGTCCGAGGAGCGGGGGAGAAGACTCAGGTGGCAACTGTATCAAGTACAGACAGGTCAGGTCAGAGGAGCGGGGGAGAAGACTCAGGTGGCAACTGTATCAGGTACAGACAGGTCAGGTCCGAGGAGCGGGGGAGAAGTCTCAGGTGGCAACTGTATCAGGTACAGACAGGTCAGGTCAGAGGAGCGGGGGAGAAGACTCAGGTGGCAACTGTATCAAGTACAGACAGGTCAGGTCCGAGGAGCGGGGGAGAAGACTCAGGTGGCAACTGTATCAAGTACAGACAGGTCAGGACCGAGGAGCGGGGGAGAAGACTCAGGTGGCAACTGTATCAGGTACAGACAGGTCAGGTCCGAGGAGCGGGGGAGAAGTCTCAGGTGGCAACTGTATCAGGTACAGACAGGTCAGGTCAGAGGAGCGGGGGAGAAGACTCAGGTGGCAACTGTATCAAGTACAGACAGGTCAGGTCCGAGGAGCGGGGGAGAAGACTCAGGTGGCAACTGTATCAGGTACAGACAGGTCAGGTCAGAGGAGCGGGGGAGAAGACTCAGGTGGCAACTGTATCAAGTACAGACAGGTCAGGTCCGAGTAGCGGGGGAGAAGACTCAGGTGGCAACTGTATCAAGTACAGACAGGTCAGGTCCGAGGAGCGGGGGAGAAGACTCAAGTGGCAACTGTATCAAGTACAGACAGGTCAGGTCAGAGGAGCGGGGGAGAAGACTCAGGTGGCAACTGTATCAGGTACAGACAGGTCAGGTCCGAGGAGCGGGGGAGAAGACTCAGGTGGCAACTGCATCAGGTACAGACGGGTCAGAACCGAGGAGCGTCGGAGAAGACTCAGGTGGCAACTGTATCAGGTACAGACAGGTCAGGTCAGAGGAGCGGGGGAGAAGACTCAGGTGGCAACTGTATCAAGTACAGACAGGTCAGGTCCGAGGAGCGGGGGAGAAGACTCAGGTGGCAACTGTATCAAGTACAGACAGGTCAGGTCCGAGGAGCGGGGGAGAAGACTCAGGTGGCAACTGTATCAAGTACAGACAGGTCAGGTCCGAGAGCGGGAAAGACTCAGGTGGCAACTGTATCAGGTACAGACAGGTCAGGTCCGAGGAGCGGGGGAGAAGACTCAGGTGGCAACTGTATCAGGTACAGACAGGTCAGGTCCGAGGAGCGGGGGAGAAGACTCAGGTGGCAACTGTATCAGGTACAGACAGGTCAGGTCCGAGGCGGGGAAAGACTCAGTGGCAACTGTATAAAGTACAGACAGGTCAGGTCGAGGAGCGGGGAGAAGACTCAGGTGGCAACTGTATCAGGTACAGACAGGTCAGGTCCGAGGAGCGGGGAAAGACTCAGGTGGCAACTGTATCAGGTACAGACAGGTCAGGTCCGAGGAGCGGGGAGAAGACTCAAGGTGGCAACTGCATCAGGTACAGACAGGTCAGGTCCGAGGAGCGGGGTGAAGACTCAGGTGACAACTGTATCAGGTACAGACAGGTCAGGTCCGAGGAGCGGGGGAGAAGACTCAGGTGGCAACTGTATCAGGTACAGACAGGTCAGGTCCGAGGAGCGGGGGAGAAGACTCAGGTGGCAACTGCATCAGTTTTGCGTTGGATCAATTTTCCCCAAGCCTTGAGGATGGTAAATGTCCAAGAACTTTGTGAAATTGTGACCGCAGTGGCGATCAAAACTCATTCTAAGTAACATATGTTTTTTTAATAACTAACTTTTGCCACAAAGAAGCTAATCAGGTGGTTATCCGTGTGGCGATGTGTTCACGGCATGCACATTACGTTGATTGCATCGCAACTCTGCACCAGGCTGTGTTACACATATCTTTCTCAAACACACCCCTACTAACTCCTATGTTGCTTCAACTTAATTATTGATTCTCAGGCTGTTAGACTCATCTCTAAGTCTTGTGCAATACCAGTATTTTCCTATATCCTTTGGAGATTTTATATAATTAATTTCAAGTTCCTTTTTCTTATTGCTTGGGTAGTTTATGTTCCATATCTATGTTTTTATCAGTATGCTTACCAGTGTATTATGCACGTATAGCCATGCTAAAGTACAGAGGCCAGAGCTGTGCTGGGTACTGCACGTGAGTCTGGGTACTGCAGGTGAGTCTGGGTATTGCAGGTGAGTCTAGGTACTGCATGTGACTCTGGGTATTGCAGGTGAGCCTAGGTACTGCAGGTGACTCTGGGTACAGCAGGTGAGTCTGGGTACTGCAGGTGAGTCTGGGTACTGCAGGTGAGTCTGGGTACTGCAGGTGAGTCTGGGTACTGCAGGTGAGTCTGGGTACTGCAGGTGAGTCTGGGTACTGCAGGTGAGTCTGGGTACTGCAGGTGAGTCTGGGTACTGCAGGTGAGTCTGGGTACTGCAGGTGAGTCTAGGTACTGCATGTGACTCTGGGTATTGCAGGTGAGCCTAGGTACTGCAGGTGACTCTGGGTACAGCAGGTGAGTCTGGGTACTGCAGGTGAGTCTGGGTACTGCAGGTGAGTCTGGGTACTGCAGGTGAGTCTGGGTACTGCAGGTGAGTCTGGGTACTGCAGGTGAGTCTGGGTACTGCAGGTGAGTCTGGGTACTGCAGGTGAGTCTGGGTACTGCAGGTGAGTCTGGGTACTGCAGGTGAGTCTAGGTACTGCAGGTGAGTCTGGGTACTGCAGGTGAGTCTGGTCTGCAGGTGAGTCTGGGTACTGCAGGTGAGTCTGGGTACTGCAGGTGAGTCTGGGTACTGCAGGTGAGTCTGGGTACTGCAGGTGAGTCTGGGTACTGCAGGTGAGTCTGGGTACTGCAGGTGAGTCTAGGTACTGCATGTGACTCTGGGTATTGCAGGTGAGCCTAGGTACTGCAGGTGACTCTGGGTACAGCAGGTGAGTCTGGGTACTGCAGGTGAGTCTGGGTACTGCAGGTGAGTCTGGGTACTGCAGGTGAGTCTGGGAACTGCAGGTGAGTCTGGGTACTGCAGGTGAGTCTGGGTACTGCAGGTGAGTCTGGGTACTGCAGGTGAGTCTGGGTACTGCAGGTGAGTCTGGGTACTGCAGGTGAGTCTGGGTACTGCAGGTGAGTCTGGGTACTGCAGGTGAGTCTGGGTACTGCAGGTGAGTCTGGGTACTGCAGGTGAGTCTGGGTACTGCAGGTGAGTCTGGGTACTGCAGGTGAGTCTGGGTACTGCAGGTGAGTCTGGGTACTGCAGGTGAGTCTGGGTACTGCAGGTGAGTCTAGGTGCTGCAGGTGAGTCTGGGTACTGCAGGTGAGTCTGGGTACTGCAGGTGAGTCTGGGTACTGCAGGTGAGTCTGGGTACTGCAGGTGAGTCTAGGTGACTGCAGGTGAGTCTGGGTACTGCAGGTGAGTCTGGGTACTGCAGTGAGTCTGGGTATGCAGGTGGCTAGTCTGGGTGATCTGGGACAGAGTGAGTCTGGGTACTGCAGGTGAGTCTGGGTACTGCAGGTGAGTCTGGGCTACTGCAGGTGAGTCTGGGTACTGCAGGTGAGTCTGGGTACTGCAGGTGAGTCTGGGAACTGCAGGTGAGTCTGGGTACTGCAGGTGAGTCTGGGTACTGCAGGTGAGTCTGGGTACTGCAGGTGAGTCTGGGTACTGCAGGTGAGTCTGGGTACTGCAGGTGAGTCTAGGTACTGCAGGTGAGTCTGGGTACTGCAGGTGAGTCTAGGTACTGCAGGTGAGTCTGGGTACTGCAGGTGAGTCTGGGTACTGCAGGTGAGTCTGGGTACTGCATATGATTCTGGGTACTGCAGGTGAGTATGGGTACTGCAGGTGAGTTTAGGTACTAAATGGTCTAGAACAACGATGAGTTGAAGAATGAGACACCTGTATAGCATTTGGGAATGTTTATTGTGGAGATATTTCTCCAACTAGTGGCTTCATCAGTTCAATACAGAGAAGAACGGTGGAAGATGAGGAGGAGTTTGATGTAATCAGTCCTTCATTTTTCAAGACTGATGGCCTGATCACATTAATTACAAGCTGAGGGACTGATTACCTCAAACTCATTTTCCACTGTTCTCCTCTGTTTTGGACTGCAGAAGCCACTGGCTGGAGAAATGTTTCTGCAGTAACGATTCAAAATGTTGGATAAGTGTCTCATTTATCAAGTAACTTGTTAAGTCTTATTACGCACGGTAAGCACTGCCGTAATGGCTTCAGATTTCTCCTTACCATAAGTCACAAGTTTTTTACAGTCACTGAGAACTTGTTATATTTTTTGAAGTTTGTTTTGCTGGGGCTAATTTCATCACTGAGAATTAAGACTTTCCACTTTTCAGCACTAAATTTCACCCCCTACATTTTCATCCACAACATTAGCATGTGTCTATGTCATTCTGAAGATAAACAGGATCTTAAAAGAATGAAAATGCACAATACCGTGACTGGAACACACAAATAACCCGTACATAGAATGAAACTTATGACGACGTTTCGCACAGACTTGAATCATTCAATAGTCACACGGGCGAAACGTCTCACAGTAAAAATATCCATTTATTACACATGAATCTTAACCATCAACTCGACGACATTTATGCCTCTGATCTAATGAGAGAATATTGATACTTTCTTTAACAGTCTTCCCTCTGAGACCCAATTAACTTTAACGAAATCTAAGTAGACAATATCGCGTTCTTTGCCATCGTTTACCTCAAATTCCATACTAAAGAAAGTCAATAGATTTATTAGGCATGAACAGCCACTTATGCAAGTGTGCTGAGATTCATTTATCAAATTATGCCCATGAAGGTGGATTCTAATTTAATCTGTTATTGTGAATTTTAGCCATTGTCCCGCTGGACGGTAACTTGATGGTAGTGACATATCTCCCATTCTTTAGATAGGAATCACACTAGCTGTCTTCCACATGAAGTGTTATAAGAGTATTAAAGTGACTAATGACTCACTTAAGTGCCGTCTTGCACTTCTTTAAGATACACTACAATAATAAATGATTGGACTTTCGTTTATGTCCTCTTGTGTAAAGACCGTCTGGAAATAATTGTAAAAACTGAGTTCATTTTATTCTCACTATCAGTAAGCTGTCCAAAGTTCGGCTTAAGTGGTCCCAACTTTTCTCTAATCTTTGTTCTACGTACTTGAGAGAAATCATCGAGTAAAGCTTTCATTCCTTTTCAACTTTAATTACTTAATTACATAGTATTGTACAGCTTTTTTTTATCCTCTCTTCTTCCAATTATGATTTTTTTAATCTCTTGTTCATTCAATTCAGATCATTTATATTTAACCTTATGTCTCTATAGGGAATATTGTGCTCTTTGAGCATATGCTCAAATGTTTTTTTTTTTTAAGTATTGGAAGTTCACTTAATTACAGAGTCAACAATGTTCTCTGAGCCTACTATAATTAAATTATAATCAGCAAAGCAAATATCTCGGACATTACTGCATTATTATTATCATTAAACTTCCAGGCACTGTTAATGTGACTTATGTGTGATCGCTTGTGACTCCTCTATGATCTCCTGATTGTAGAGGAGACTATTTAAAACCCTCGATGGTTTTATCACAAACTATTTTAAAAGAAAACAATCCTGGACTATCTCAAGGAAGTCGTTTGATTCGAAATTTCCAGTCAAGGATATCCAGTCAATTTGGCTAAAACATAAATCGCTTAGCATTAAAGCCCTCGCTTCACACTGAGTGTCCGGGTTCGAATTCCCGGCAAGGGTGAAACAAATATCTTTATTTTTACAAGTACGTACATGTACAAGGTATACAGGCCTAGCTGACATCAGTGACATACTACTATATAGAAAGCCGCTTGTTATGCTGAGCATTTCGGGCAAATTAGATCAGTTTTTCCCAGGATGCGACCAACACCAGCAGTACCGGAGGAGATTCGAACTCCAGACCTCAGTGTGTGCTAGCGATCGAGCTACGGGACACCACAAAGGGCGTGTTTCCTTACACCGACTGTCCATGTTCACCCATCAGTAAAAATGGGAACCTGGGTGTTAGTCGACTAGTGTGGGTCGCATCCTGGGACAAAACTGATGTAATTTGACCGAAATGCTCAGCATAACAAGCGGCTTTCTATATAGTAGTATGTCATTGATGTCAACTATGGTCTGTATACCTTGTACATTTTTTTTTCAACAAGTCGGCCGTCTCCCACCGAGGCAGGGTGACCCAAAAAGAAAGAAAATCCCCAAAAAGAAAATACTTTCATCATCATTCAACACTTTCACTACACTCATACATAATCACTGTCTTTGCAGAGGAGCTCAGATACGACAGCTGAGAATAGTCCCTCCCAGCTGTCACTATCCCGGACCCCTCCATCCAGGACTCATGTCCAACTAAATCAATTAACTGGTTTCCCTGAATCCCTTCACAAAATGGTACCCTGCTCACACTCCAACAGATCGTCATGTCCCAAAAACCATTCGTCTCCATTCACTTCTATCTAACACGCTCACACATGCTTGCTGGAAATCCAAGCCCCTCGCCCACAAAACCTCCTTTACCCCCTCCCTCCAACCTTTTCTAGGACGACCCCTACCCAGCCTTCCTTCCCCTACAGATTTATACGCTCTCCAAGTCATTCTACTTTGATCCATTCTCTCTAAATGACCAAACCACCTAAACAACCCCTCTTCATCCCTCTGACAAATACTTTTAGTAACTCCACACCTTCTCCTAATTTCCACATTCCGAATTTTCTGCATAATATTTACACCACACATTGCCCTTAGACAGGACATCTCTACTGCCTCCAGCCTCCTCCTCGCTGCAGCATTTGCAACCCATGCTTCACACCCACATAAGAGTGTGGGTACCACTATACTTTCGTACATTCCCTTCTTTGCCTCCATGGATAACGTTTTTTTTATCTCCACAGATACCTCAATGCACCACTCACCTTTTTCCTGACTTACTTCATATGACATGTTTACTGTATAAGAACACTCTTTGATATATACATAATACAACTGCCCAGTATTCAGCTATAAGGAAGTGATTTTCAATAAAACATTAAGGGAAATTATTTCTAAATACACAATTCTATGGTTAACCTCATCCTTCATAAACCCATCCGCTGACACGTCAACTCCCAAATATCTGAAAACATTTACTTCTTCCATAATCCCTCTCTCCAATGTGATATCCAATTTTTCTTTATTTAAATCGTTTGATACCCTCATCACCTTACTCTTATCTATGTTCACTTTCAACTTTCTACCTTTACACACTCTCCCAAACTCGTCCACTAACCTTTGCAACTTTTCTTTAGAATCTCCCATAAACACAGTATCATCAGCAAAAAGTAACTGTGTCAACTCCCATTTTGGATTTAATTCCCCATAATTTAATCCCACCCTTCTCCCCAACACCCTAGCATTTACTTCTTTTACAACCCCATCTATAAATATATTAAACAATCATGGTGACATTACACATCCCTGTCTAAGACCTACTTTTACCGGGAAGTAATCTCCCTCTCTCTCCTACACACCCTAACCTGAGCCTCACTATTCTCATAAAAACTCTTTACAGCCTTCAGAAACTTACTACCTATTCCATACACTTGTAACATTTGCCACATTGCTCCCCTATCCACTCTATCCATATGCCTTTTCTAAATCCATAAATGCAATGAAAACTTCTCTGCAATCCTACTCTCTGTCTTACCTCTAATTCTTTCAATAATAACCCTGCCATACACTTTACCTGGTATACTCAGTAAACTTATTCCCCTATAATTTTTACACTCTCTTTTATCCCCTTCCTTTATATAAAGGAACTATACATGCTTCTGCCAATCCCTAGGTACCTTCCTCTCTTTCATACATTTATTAAACAAAAATACCAACCACTCCAGCACTATATCCCCCTGCTTTTAATATTTCTGTCATGATGCCGTCAGTTCCAGCTGCTTTACCCCCCCCCCATGTCTGCCTTCACCTCACCTGTTGTATATATCATGGCACACGTGCAAAGCATCTTCTTTATAAAGGCCTGTGTGAGCGAAACGTTTTTAATGCAAAAGCAGTGCTCATAATAACATCCATTTTCCTAGGGAAAGACGATGTTATCATGAACACTGTAATCTATAAGATGATGGAACTCAAGACAAAACATTCAGTGATAAATATGACACTTGTGCAACACTGGAGTATCTTTATTCTAGAATAAAGATACCCAAGTTTTTCACAAGTGCCTTATTTATCAACGTGTCGGTTTCTAAGCAATTTACCCAAAGAGAACATACGAAATGATTACAACCAGAGAGTCGAAAAAGAAAACACAACAAGAGTTCTTAATTTCGGCACACCGTATCCTCGTCCAGTCAGAACAGAGCAGAGAGCTGTTCCACCTTCTTGCTTTCGATCACTGACAAGCCAAAACGAACACTTTACTTACAACCCACAAACGCATCATTCCTATAAGACACACCACTGGCACTGACAGAGAACCAAACAGTTTGGCAGGCACCCTCGACAAGCACATGTCTAAATTATCAGGCACCTTGTGCAACACACCTCCGACACTAAGGACACCTACTTAAAAGCATAAAAAGAAAAAAGGCATAAACATAGTAAGAAATTTGGCAGCCTTGACTTCACTAAGGAATTTACTGATCAACCTATTGATCTACGAAGGAGAACACCAGATAAGGAACTTTCTGTTCATTACAAAAATTGTGTAGAAATTATTATAAATTGGCAACAACTTTGTTTTTAAATTAAATGAAAAACGGAGGAGGCCTGAACTCATGGCCAGCTAGTACTAAAACTCATAGGCCAGTGAGTTTCAGGACTCATTCGTTCCCTGATTTGTTTGCAGTCGTGGTATTACGATTTCGTGAATCATTTTTTTGGTAAAGATAACAAGAAATAAATGTCTATGATTAATTTAGTATAATAATCTTATGTAATCTGAATGCAAAAATGTCTCGAGTATTTCCAATTCCTCGACATAAGTAGAAGTCATCAGTACCAGTACAAGCAATGCCAGCAGCAGTAGCACCAGTACCATTCGCATTAGCACTATCAGCACTGGAAACAATATTCCACGTACCAGCACTACCAGTATCTGAAGCACAATTACAAGCAACACAAGCACCTGCAGCTCCGGAACCAGAAGCAGCAGTAGCACCTGCAGTTCCGGAACCAGAAGCAGCAGTAGCACCTGCAGCTCCGAAATCAGCAGCAGCAGTAGCACCAGCAACGGAACCAGCAGCAGCAGTAGCACCGGCTCCGGAACCAGCAGTAGCACCGGCTCCGGAACCAGCAGTAGCACCGGCTCCGGAACCAGAAGCAGCACGGTGCACACATCAGGTCGCGGGAAGCGTCCATAATCCGTGACAGGTCGACGTTAGTGAGAGGCAGCAAAAACTGCCTCTCGTAAAGTGTTAGGAATAACACACACGGTGTTGGGTCAGGGGGTAGGGGGCTGCTTCCTGAGTTTGGTCAGGGGGCTGGGTCCAGTAAGGGAGCTAGGTCACGTACCTTGGTTAGAAGACTGGGTCATGGGGTTGGCTTAGAGTGGCTGGTACTAGAGAGAGAATACCAGGTGCAGATAAGAAATTCTTTGCAGGTATATTTGTGCGAAGTTTGTGTGTGTAAAAGCATAATATTAGATCATTAAATAAAAGCACAGATTAGGAATTTAATCCGGCTATGACTGAAAAAAAAAAAAACATTTCCAGCTAGGACCGAGATATTACCCAATCTCAGTTAGCAGTCAGATATTACCCCGCAAAATGCCAGTGCCACATTCCCTTGACTGGTTTACGTAATCATTCTGCTCCCGAAGCCTGGGGTTAAGCCAGGGCTCGTCTGTTGCTTGCCAGGTGGTCAATCAGGCTGTTGATGTTGGCGGACCGTTTGTCTTGTGACCATTAGTGCTTCACTTGACGGAGGTAATGTTCCAGTTTTCTCTTGAAGACTTTCACACTTGTTCCAGCAATGATAACACAGTGTTCCAGCAATGATAACACAGTGTTCCAGCAATGATAACACAGTGTTCCAGCAATGATAACACAGTGTTCCAGCAATGATAACACAGTGTTCCAGCAATGATAACACAGTGTTCCAGCAATGATAACACAGTGTTCCAGCAATGATAACACAGTGTTCCAACAATGATAACACAGTGTTCCAACAATGATAACACAGTGTTCCAGCAATGATAACACAGTGTTCCAGCAATGATAACACAGTGTTCCAGCAATGATAACACAGTGTTCCAGCAATGATAACACAGTGTTCCAGCAATGATAACACAGTGTTCCAACAATGATAACACAGTGTTCCAACAATGATAACACAGTGTTCCAGCAATGATAACACAGTGTTCCAGCAATGATAACACAGTGTTCCAGAAATGATAACACAGTGTTCCAGCAATGATAACACAGTGTTCCAGCAATGATAACACAGTGTTCCAACAATGATAACACAGTGTTCCAGCAATGATAACACAGTGTTCCAGCAATGATAACACAGTGTTCCAGCAATGATAACACAGTGTTCCAGCAATGATAACACAGTGTTCCAGCAATGATAACACAGTGTTCCAGCAATGATAACACAGTGTTCCAACAATGATAACACAGTGTTCCAGGAATGATACCACAGTGTTCCAGCAATGATAACACAGTGTTCCAGCAATGATAACACAGTGTTCCAGCATTCGCTGAGGTATTACCCAAACCCAGCTACCACTATGATATTACCCAGTCCCAGCTACCACTGAGGTATTGCCCAAACCCAGCTGTCACTATGATATTACCCAGTCCCAGCTACCACTCAGATATTACCCAAACCCATCTACAACTGAGATATTATAATTTCCTAGAATGAACAATGAACATATCGGTATAATTCACCGCTGAGATAGTATCAGTACCATTTAATACTGAGATAGTATGACAACACAGTTTGGGATTGGGTATTTTCTTAGTGCTAGCTAAGAAAATATCCAATCCCAAACTGACTTAAGGATAGTATCCTATCAGAACTAGGACTAAGCATTCAATACCTGCTAGAACAATAATAGTGTCCAAGAATGTATTCGTAACTGGTTGAGGAAAGTACCACCTGGGTGAGGAGAGTACCACCTGGGTGAGGAGAGTACCATCTGGGTGAGGAGAGTACCATCTGGGTGAGGAGAGTACCATCTGGGTGAGGAGAGTACCACCTGGGTGAGGAGAGTACCACCTGGGTGAGGAGAGTACCACCTGGGTGAAGTCAGTACCTCCCGGGTGAGGTTATGTGAAGGTATATTAAAGGCTCTTTCAGACCCTCAAAGAGAATTTGAAGGCACCATTTTTCTTCATGAAAAGAAAATATAGAATAATAAATTATAAGAAGAAAATAAACAACCTTACTGAGATGTAAAAATAATTACATATGCAACACAAACGGGAAATTTTCCAAACAGAAGCAAATAATGGAAATTATAACACATAAATTTCGTGAACCGAAGCTAATGAATATATCCGGACAGATGGCATTCCGATGTGCCAGTGGATGAGGCAGGTGGCTCTCAAGATTCACGAGGTGTGTACGAGAAGCCTGTGAGAGGAGAGGTAATCATGGGTGGAGGTGGCTGGTGTAACTTCAGCCCCGAGACAGGACAGTCGCCAGTAGTTTTCACAGATATAAGAAGTTGGCGGCGTAATCAATGGAGGTTTGCTACAGAGCACTGAACACCACAGATGATCAGTTACACTGGTGAAGTGACACACTCCTGTGTTCGAATGAGGTCAAGTTTCTGACCTATTGGCTACACCCAACTGCCCGCCTTGTCTTGCCAGTGTCGAGTGACCCAAGCCGACCAACCAGGCTTGAGAGAGAGAGAGAGAGAGAGAAAGAGAGAAAGAAAGAAAGAAAGAGATAGACAGACAGAGACAAAAAGTTAAAAAACCGAACATGATACGAGGTCTATTAAAAAAAAATGGCGAGGACTAAGAAAAAATACGCTAAGATACGCAAGTCAAAATCAGGTTCTGTTAAATTGACAAAACAAAACCCAACATACAATATAACACTAAAAAATAGTGGAACTCAATACTTACAGACTTGATGGGAGCAGAAAGCCAAATAAGATCAATTCATCAGGAGAGTCCCATGTTAACTCTCACCGCGAGGATAATGGAGAGGGTAGAGGTAGTGATCCACACACATTGCTAAACAAGCATTCAACCAATTATACTGCCACCACCACTCATTCATATTTCCACTCTTATGTAAGGAACTTTTCCCTCATAGGTCAGTACCACCTGGACGAAGTTAGCACCACCTGGGTGAGGTTAGTACCACCTGGGTGAGTTTAGTACCACCTGGGTGAGGTTTGTACCACCTGGGTGAGGTCAGTACCACCTGGGTGAGGTCAGTACCACCTGGGTGAGGTCAGTACCACCTGGGTGAGGTCAGTACCACCTGGGTAAGATTAGTACCAACTGGGTGAGGTCAGTACCACCTGGGTGAGGTTAGTACCAACTGGGTGAGGTCAGTACCACCTGGGTGAGGTTAGTACTACCTGGGTGAGGTTAATACCACCTGGGTGAGGGCAGTACCACCTGGGCGAAGTTAGCACCACCTGGGCGATGTTAGTACAAACAGGGTGAGTTTAGTACCACCTGGGTGAGGTTAGTACCACATGGGTGAGGTTAGTACCACATGGGTGAGGTTATTACCACATGGGTGAGGTTAGTTCCACCTGGGTGAGGTTAGTACCACCTGGTTGATGTTAGTTCCACCTGGGTGAGGTTAGTTCCACTTGGGTGAGGGCAGTACCACCTAGGTGAGGTCAGTACCACCTGGGTGAGGTCAGTACCACCTGGGTGAGGTCAGTACCACCTGGGTGAAGTCAGTACCACCTGGGTGAGATCAGTACAACCTGGGTGAGATCAGTACCACCTGGGTGAGGTCAGTACCACCTGGGTGAAGTCAGTACCACTTGAGTGAGGTTAGTACCACTTGGGTGAGGTCAGTACAACCTGGGTGAGGTCAGTACTACCTGGGTGAGGTCAGTACCTCCTGGGTGAAGTCAGCACAACCTGGGTGAGGTTAGTACCACCTGGGTGAGGTCAGCACAACCTGGGTGAGGTCAGTACCACCTGGGTGAAGTCAGTACAACCTGGGTGAGGTTAGTACCACCTGGGTGAGGTCAGTACCACCTGGATGAAGTCAGTACCACCTGGATGAAGTCAGTACAACCTGGCTGAGGTTAGTCCCACCTGGGTGAAGTGAGTACAACCTGGGTGAGGTCAGTACCACCTGGGTGAAGTTAGTACAACCTGGGTGAGGTTAGTACCACCTGGATGAAGTCAGTAAAACCTGGTTGAGGTCAGTACCACCTGGGTGATGTCAGTACAACCTGCGTGAGGTTAGTACCACCTGGGTGAGGTCAGTACCACCTGGGTGAGGTCTGTACAACCTGGGTGAAGTTAATACCACATAGCGGTTGATAAGCGACTTGCAGCCCAATAAACTGCCGTCCACATAGTTGCCTTGCACCACTCTGCCGCCCACCCATCTCACCGACCACACTCTCGCCCACAAAGGTCCTGCCCACAAAGGTCACAAAGGTTCCACCCACAAATGTCACAATGGTTCCGCCTACCATGCTAGTGTTCACTACACAGCCGCCCACCACACTGCTGTAACAGCACTGCCATCCACCACATGCCCGCCCACTATACTGGTGCTTACCACACTGCCGCCCACTACACTACCACCCACTACACTATTGCCCACTACACCACCAACCATTACACCATCACCCACTACACCATCACCCACTACACCACCACCCACTACACCACCGACCACTACACCACCACCTACTACACCACCGTCCACTACACCACCACCTACTACACCACCGTCCACTGCACAACCACCCACTACACCATCACCCACTACACCACCAACTACACCATCACCCACTACACAACCACCCACTACACCACCGTCCACTACACTACCCACTACACAACCACCCACTACACAACCCACTACACCACCGTCCACTACACTACCCACTACACAACCACCCACTACACAACCACCCACTACACAACCACCCACTACACAACCACCCACTACACTACCCACTACACCACCGTCCACTACACTACCCACTACACAACCACCCACTACACAACCACCCACTACACCACCGTCCACTACACTACCCACTACACAACCACCCACTACACAACCACCCACTACACTACCCACTACACCACCGTCCACTACACTACCCACTACACAACCACCCACTACACAACCACCCACTACACTACCCACTACACCACCGTCCACTACACTACCCACTACACAACCACCCACTACACAACCACCCACTACACAACCACCCATTACACCACCACTCACTACACCACCACCCACTACACAACCACCCACTACACAACCACCCACTACACAACCACCCACTACACTACCCACTACACCACCGTCTACTACACTACCCACTACACAACCACCCACTACACCACCGTCCACTACACTACCCACTACACAACCACCCACTACACTACCCACTACACCACCGTCCACTACACTACCCACTACACAACCACCCATTACACCACCACTCACTACACCACCACCCACTACACAACCACCCACTACACCACCACCCACTACACCACCACCCACTTCACCGTCTACTACACCACCGTCCACTACACTACCCACTACACAACCACCCACTACACCACCGTCCACTACACTACCCACTACACAACCACCCATTACACCACCACTCACTACACCACCACCCACTACACAACCACCCACTACACCACCACCCACACACCACCACTACACAACCACCCACTACACCACCACCTACTAACCACCACCCACTTCACCGTCTACTACACCACCGTCCACTACACCACCACCCACTACACCGCCGCCCACCAAGCTGCCACCCACCATTGCTGGCTAAAGCCGACATAGCGTGACAGACGCCAACACCTCAACACCAGTATTATTGACCTACAAAATCACGCCTAATATTTCTTCTCAATTTTTGTCGCAGTGAACAGTGCAATTTTCTTGTTTATACTGGGTTATTATTATTATTATTATTATTATTATTGACTTTATTAATAGTGGTAGTGGTATTATAGTATTAATAGTAGTAGCAGTAGTAGTAGTATTAGTAGTAGTAGCATTAGTAGTAGTAATAGTGGCAGTAATATTAGTATTAGCAGTAATAGCAGTAGAATAAATAGTAGTCGTAATAGTAGTAATGGTAGTAGCAATAGTAACAGTAGTAGTAAATGTAGTAGGATTTGCAATAATAATAGTAGTAGTAGTAATAGTAATATTAGCAGAAAAATTAGTAATACTAGTAGTAGTAATAGTAATATTAGCAGAAATATTAGTAATAATAGTAGTAGTAATAGTAATAGTAGTAGTAATGGTAATAGAAGTAGTAATAGTAGAAGTAATAATAGTAGTTATAGTAGCAGTAATAACAGTAGTAGGAATAATAGTAGGAATATTAGTAGTAATAGTAGAAGTAAGAGTAGCAATAGTACTTGTAGTAGTAGTAGTAGTTATTGTAGTAGTAGAAGTAGTAACAGTAGTAATGGTTGATCACTCATCATTGAAGCACAGTAGGTACACAAACACACACACACACACACATACACGTAAGGGACACTACCAGAGAGAGAGAGAGGAGAGAGGATGAACCAGCGAGACTGGACCTAGTATTCATCTTGAATAGTGCAAATATTGAGGATATCACATATGAAAGACCCCTAGGGTCCAGTGAGCAAGTGGTTCTGAGCATCGAATACATAGTAGAGTTACAAGTGGAGATGATGGAATATGTGACAACAATATGCAAGGATGCTAAGGAAAGGTTTGTACCCAAGGGTAACATAAATAACGAGAACGTCAGGATGAGCCCTTGGTTCAACCAAAGGGGTAGAGAGGCCAAAACCAAGTGTGCCAGAGAATGGAAGAAGCATAGAAGGCAAAGAACCCAGGAGAATAAGAAGAGCAGTCACAGAGCCAGAAATTAATATGCACAGGTAAGAAGGGACGCCCAATGACAATACAAAAATGACATAGCAGCGAAATCCAATTCTGATCCGAAGCTGTTGTACAGCCACATCAGGAGGAAAACAACGGTCAAGGCCCAGGTAATCAGGCTGAGGAAGGAAGGAGGAGACATCACAAGAAACGACCGCGAAATATACGAGGAGCTCAACATGAGATTCAAAGAAGTGTTCACAGAGGAGATAAAAGAGCCTCCAGAAAGACAGAGAGGTGGGATACACCATCAAGTGATGGACACAATACATACAACCGAGGAAAAGTGAAGAGGCTGTTAAGCGAACTAGATACCTCAAAGGCGATGGGGACAGATAATATCTGTCCATGGGTCCTGAGAGAGGGAGCAGAGGCGCTATGTGTACCACTATCAACGATTTTCAACACATTTATTGAAACAGGGCGACTACCTGAGGTATGGAAGACAGCAAATGTAGTCCCAATTTTTGAAAAAAGGAGACAGACATGAAGCACTAAACTACAGATCAGTGTCACTGACATGTATAGTATGCAAAGTCATGGAGAAGATTATCAGGAGAAGAGTGGTGGAGCACCTAGAAAGGAATGAGCTTATCATTGACAGCCAGCACGGTTTCAGGGACGGGAAATTCTGTTTCACAAACCTACTAGAGTTCTATAACAGGGTGACAACAGTAAAACGAGAGAGGGGTGGGTAGATTGTGTTTTGTTGGACTGTAAAAAGGTGTAAAGAGATTAGTGCAAAAAACTGGAATACCAGGCAGGGATAACAGAAAAGGCAAAGCAATGGATCAGGGAATACCTGTCAGGAAGACAACAGCGAGTCATGGTACGTGACGAGGTGTCAGAGTGGGCGCCTTGACTAGTGGGGTTCCGCAGGGGTCAGTCCTAGAACTGGTGCTGTTTCTGGTATTTGTGAACGACATGACAGAAGGAATAGACTCAGGAATGTCCCTGTTTGCAGATGTGAATTTGATGAGAAGAATTCAATCGGACGAGGACCAGGCAGAACTACGAAGGGATCTGGACAGAGACTGCAGGCCTGGTCCAGCAACTGGCTCCTGGAGTTCAACCCCACAAAGTGCAAAGTCATGAAGATTGGGGAAGGCCAAAGAAGACCGCAGACGCAGTACAGTCTAGGGGGCCAGAGACTACAAACCTTACTCAAGGAAGATCTTGGTGTGAGTATAACACCAGGCACATCTCCTGAGGCGCACATCAACCAAATAACTGCTGCAGCATACGAGCGCCTTGCAAACCTAAGAATAGCATTCCGAGCATCTCAAAAAGGAATCGTTCAGGACCCTGTACACCGTGTGCGTTAGGCCTATATTAGAGTATGCAGCACCAGTTTGGAACCCACACTTGGCCAAGCACGTAAGGAAGAGAGAGAAAATGCAAAGGTTTGCAACAAGACTAGTACCGGAGCTAAGGGGTATGTCCTACGTAGAGAGATTAAAGGAAATCGACCTGACGACACTGGAGGACAAGAGAGATAGAGAGGATATGATAACGACATAAAATACTTAGAGGAATCGACAAGGTGGACAGAGACAGGATGTTCCAGAGATGGGACACAGCAACAAGGGGTCAAAGTTGGAAGTTAAAGACTCAGATGAATGACATGGATGTTAGGAAGTATTTCTTCAGTCACAGAGTTGTCAAGAAGTGGAATAGTCTGGAAAGTGATGTAGTGGAGGCAGGATCCATACATAGCTTTAAGAAGAGGTATGATAAAGCTGATGGAGCAGGAAGAGTGACCTAGTAGCGGCCAGTAAAGAGGCGGAGCCATGAGCTGTGAATCGACCCCTGCAACCACAACTAGGTGAGTACACACACACACACACACACACACACACGTTTCAAACTACAGTTTAATATACATTAAACTACTATTGTGCTACACACTCTACATTTGCTCTAATCTAAATAACTACACTACTTGTGGCCTATTGACTACGTCACACTTAAGTTTAATATTTTTAGTGCAATAATATAAACTTTATTGACATATATGAAAGAAACACTTGTCACAGCTACATAAACATGCATTTTGTTGGCTCATGGTCATTATGTGGTCGTGGCTCATGGTCACTCCGGTTCATTATGTGGTCGTGGCTCATGGTAACTCCGGTTCATTATACGGTCGTGGCTCATGGTCACTCCGGTTCATTATGTGGTCGTGGCTCATGGTCACTCTGGTTCATTATGTGGTCGTGGCTCATGGTCACTCTGGTTCATTATGTGGTCGTGGCTCATGGTCACTCTGGTTCATTATGTGGTCGTGGCTCATGGTCACTCTGGTTCATTATGTGGTCGTGGCTCATGGTCACTCTGATTCATTATGTGGTCGTGGCTCATGGTCACTCTGGTTCATTATGTGGTCGTGGCTCATGGTCACTCTGGTTCATTATGTGGTCGTAACTCATGGTCACTCCGGTTCATTATGTGGTCGTGGCTCATGGTCACTCCGATTCATTATACGGCTATTCTTATTTTCGAGAATATTTATACGCCAGTATGTGCGTATATTAATACACAAGTGAGTGTAATTTCTTTTATTAGCAGTGTTATATACCTTGTGTGGAACATGTCCCACACAGCAACGTAATATATATTTTGTACAGATTACTGATTGACCTCTTACTTAAAATTAACTGTCAATATATCAGACATTAAGCATATGCATACACATTAATCTTTAATTATTTGTTGTGCTTAAAGTATTGCTCGAATTTAATCACAAAATACAATCTTCCTCATCATTCTTATTTACGTTACAAAAGAATTATTACTAATTTTTTTTTAAATCTGCGCAACATTTTTCTCAGATAATAATATCAATGGGTATCTTTTTTGAAGAGATGTTCTGCCACTCTGGGCTTCATCAGTCTAATTCAGACACCTGAGAGAAAAGACAAGACCCAGAGAGGTAGTGACGTGGAAGAGTAGGAGGAGGAGTCAGACGTGTGTGGACCAGGCTTGCTGCAGGGAAGGTAATTTAATTTGATGACTGTGGAAGTAGTGGTTAGGTTTAGCGTGCAATGTAATAGTAGTAGTAGTAGTAGTAGTAGTAGTAGCAGCAGTAGTAGTAGTTGTGGTGGTGGTGATCTAAGAGATGGCGATGCTTGCTGGAGATGTGCTTTATTTAGCGGCATCGTCTTGGCCTTTTAAGATTAACTGATCCAGAACTTCAGAATGAAAACAAGGGTCTTCAACTGAACTATATTTAGAAACAGGTTTGATAACAGATGATTCATATTTTAAGTCAAACAAAAATAGGAATACAAAGTATGTACCTGAGCAACTGGCCAGGTGCTGACTGAACAAGGACAACTAGGATATTGCAAAGCCATTTACTGATAAATGGGATTACTTCTGAGGCAGAAATGACTTGTATGCCAGGGATTGGGTGCATTTATTTCGGGCAGGTGTAGTTAGTTCGGTTAAATGGGCTGTTGCTTAACTGCATCAGGTTTTAAATTAAAAATAGTTGCAGGTATGGGTGTCAGTGCAGAAAAAAAAGAATTGTAACCTTATGGATTTAAGTAATTTAAAGTATTAAGAACGTGGAAATTGTGAATTATAGAAGAGAGAGACATCAGTGTAGTAAAGCAAAACTGGAAAAGGCAATGAGAAACAAACCCATTCAGAAACAATGAGTATTAATATCAATATAAATAGTAAAAAGGCAAGGAAGAAAATAACTGAGAAAAAAACTTCTTTAAAAATTATTGTGAAAATAATCGTAGAGGTAGAAAGAAGACAAAGAAATATACATTGGTTGCATATGCAGGAAAAAATGATATTGTTATAATTGTGATGTCAACTAAAAAAAAAAAAAACAGAACCGGTCAGTCCTAAAACTCTCCTGTCATTGGTTCAAGTCCAACCCGTCCTGGGGTTTGTTTTGTAATCGTGATATTACGATTCCGCGAGTCATGTGATGTGGTTTAATTCGAAGGTAAGGGAGGTGCCTGCTGAATGCAACATTCACCAGTCACGCTAACAGAAATAAAAGCGAGAATGGTGTGGCATTGCGATTTATGCCCTAGGAACTTTAAAAAATTCCGAAGACAAGCAGATACAGTAACTAGAGGAGAACTCAATCTTTCTGGAAAATTGTGATCATATATCCTGATGCAAATGGAATCATCAGGACAATTGATGTTTTGAGCAAAGGTGTAGTGAATAAGCGGACAATAGATAAATTAGTGCAATTAGAATTACACGGTGTTGAAAACAAAAATAAAATTAGTGATTCTCCAGAAACCCCACAGACTAAAGCTGTTTAGAAAAGACAAGCAGCAGTAGTGGTGAGTGAGAAAATCAAATTAATGTTAAGTGATGAATAGTTCACCTTCAGTGAACCTCCGCTGCCCCCCAGTGTGGAGAAAATTCTCCAAGAGAGGGGGGGGGTATCAGCCCTTTCAGCCCCCTTTAACCTTTTCAAGGGCCCAGCCCTTAGAAAGGGCCAGACAAGTCTTGCCGGCCTCCTAGTCAACAACTTAATTAGTAACAGATGTATGGACCCAGGACGCCAGTAAGACACATCATGGCTGTCCAGTGTTGCAAAGAGTGTGAGTTAATGATTGAAAATCACTCTCTTATGGCAGTAGGAAAACACTGGTCATTCTAAACCCACTGTATTATCATGTTAAAAATACATACACAGTCACCTAAGCCTAGAGATCGCAAGAAATCCAGCATTCTGCGTTGCTTTCTGTAGGTTTAGCAAGAGGGAAACTGTGCTTGGTCAGCAAACAGGGCGAACTGGGGCCAGCGATAGAAGCGGGGGTTAGATTGACTTAAGAAACCAAAGAGAGAGGACTTTTGCGGCGCGGGCATTGACCTAACAAAGGGTCATTTATCATGCGTCTCCGAACTCTTATCAATCTCCACTAACGCCGGGAAATCGGATAAGAACTCTGTTCCAGCGCGTTTTAGTGACAATTAATCGGAAAATAGCGGTACATTACAGAGAAGTGTGCACAGCTTCTTATTACTGCAAATAGACAAACAATGTGAAGACAATAGCGAGTGTAACACCATCAGATTAGGACGGTGACTCATCAGCGACGTTCTGCAATCAAGACAGCATTTCCCGCCGTATGGTGGAGCCAACACCATTGCTCACGTTGCAACGAGCAAAGTAAGTTTTGATGTTTCTTGTTATGCAGGGGACTGCGCAGTTCTTGTGTGACAGGGGCATCAAAATTTATCTACTGACGGCGGTAATGCGTGGACTTTTTAGTCCAAACCCGTGAGTATCAGTTCCACACTGACTGACTATACGGGAATACAATATGCTCCTCAGGGGCAATTAATTTTAACAGTATTACCATTTAATTTGACAGCCCAATGGGTTGGAAAGGATGTCTCCTTTATAACGACGTCGGGGATGGCTGCGAAGTCGTGGATTCATCAATAAGCTAAGTTGCTTAATTAGAGTTCATTATTATTCTTAAAATTCCAAATCCCTAACTTATATATATATATATATATATATATATATATATATATATATATATATATATATATATATATATGTTAGGATTTGAATTTTAACAATATATATATATATATATATATATATATATATATGTGTGTGTGTGTGTGTGTGTGTGTGTGTGTGTGTGTGTGTGTGTGTCTGTGTGTGTGTGTGTGTGTGTGTGTGTGTGTATGTGTGTTAGTTACCATTTTGTCCTAGGCACATGTTAATTAGACACTAGGCCTGTTGTATATATGTGTGTGTATGTAAGGAAACACTTCGAAATTTTCTGCCCCACCGGGAATTGAACCCGGCCCCTCCGTGCGTGAAGCAAGAGCTTTACCCACTAGGTGTGTGTGTGTGTGTGTGTGTGTGTGTGTGTGTGTGTGTGTGTGTGTATTGCATGTGACACCATGTTACATGTGTAGTGGGGTAGCTGTGGGATTTTCAAGTATAATCCCTAATGAAAGAGGCTGACCAGTTCAAGAAGTCAAGACTGAGCAGGACTCAGTATGAATATTTCTGGAGGATTCCAATGAAGCGAGAAGGCATTCTAGTGCATCGTTACAACGTAAGTAGTGGAAGTGTTTTTAGTTTATTTGAAGGTTGATTAGTTCGCGTAGTTGGGAAGACAAGACTGGCCAAGGTGGCTAGTGGGGAGTGAGGTCTTCACTGTGCCTTCATAAACACACCTACCTTCAGCACCATGGACCAAGTTAACTTAAAGATAAATATGCATCGATGTACAGAATAATCAGAGGCATATATTGTGGGGAAGAGTGTAGTGTTGAGAGTAACGAGAAAGTGACCAGTCAGTGTTGCCACTGAGGGAGGGGTGAGAGACGTGGGGTGTAGATGAAGGGAAGGGAACTGCATATCCAATGTTAAGAGGTACTTAAGTTCCCCCGTCTTCTAATAACAGACCTTTGCAACACAATTGTCCACAAAGATTTGTTCAGTTATACCATGAATTAAGAAAAGATTCTGGACTTCAGCTTACGAAACAGACAAAGCAAATGCGATAGTAATTATGGACAAGGTAGATTACAGTGGAAAATGAACATGTTATTAAAATACTTACGAGCTTCTTAAGCAGTACACATACCCATATCTTACACGGTGTGCATGGGAAAAAAAATAATGTTTATTGTAAGCAAGACAGCGTGAACAATATAAATTGTGTAAGCCCGTGTGTATCAATGTATATCAAGTGTAGAGTGACTGCCCGCGCATCCCCCATCACACTCCAAGCGACTCCCTAACCCAACACCCTAACATTCGTCCAAAGGCTGCCACCCCCACTGTAGAGGGTATTTTCCCCTTCCTGCCCCTTATGCCCCACCAGGCCACCAGGGTGAAGTTTACTACCTCGTCCACGTACAATATACCCTTACTGCATCCACTATGATGACTCCCTCCACAACTTTGCTCCATCCAGCATGTCGAACTCTACTCCTCCTATAGTCTAGCCAGCTAGATGGATGCTAATCAGGGGAAAACTAGCCATGGTGGCCCGTGGCCTGGTGGCAAAAGCTCTCTCTTCACACTGTGAGTGTCTGGGTTCGATTCCCGGGAAGGGTAGAATCATTGGGCGTGTTTCCTTACACCGGTTGTCTATGTTCACCCATCAGTAAAATGGTTACCTGGGTGTTAGTCGACTCGTGTGGGTCGTATTCTTAGACAAAATTGACCTAATTTGCCCGAAATGCACTGCATAACAAGCTGCTTTCTATGTAGTAGTATGTCATTGATGTCAGCTAGGCCTGTATACTTTGTACATGTACTTGTAGAAATAAAGATATTATTATTATAATTATAAGGAAATAGCAGAGCTAAGTGTTGATCGTGTTTACAACAAGGACAGATATCAACAACCAGCCTGAGAACAATGCTGTGGTAAAATTTAATTTCAAGAATGAATTTAATCTCCTGAAAAGAGACGTGATATTAACAGCTGTACAAAAAACATTTCCCCGGTCTCTTCCCTTTTGTTTCAGCTGGATACAACAAGGAATCAATGTTCCTCTTTGGAGAGCATGAAATTACGCCATCAGTGTGTGTTCAGCAAAGGGATTCTCTCACCCCATTTCTCTTCTGTATAGCGGTTAGAGAAATCAGTCAGACTGACCAGTGAGATAAACATCTGGTTCCTGGATGATGGCACAATGGAGTCCCTTCTAGATGATCTTGCCCAGGTGATGACGGGACTGTGAATGGGACAGATTCTGAATCCATTCAAATGCAAATTAATCTCAATCAACAAGTGATTGACGCAGTGAGATCATGACTACCAGTTGCATCAATCATTGCCCCCACCTCTGGGAACTGATGCCAATGACTCAATTCTCAGGAAGAAACAGGGCGAGTTGAAGATGATGGAACAACTTAGAGGCAATCTTGACACCCACGATGCCTTGTACCTTCTCACAAAGTGCTTGAGTCTGCCCAGGTTAACATATTTCCTAAGATGTGTAACTCATATGATGACCTCATACTGCATGAATATAACAGTATCCTGAGGCAGATTTTAACGAAAGTACTCAACCTTACTCTAGAAAATAGGCAGTGGGACCAAGCTACACTTCCAGTCAGAAGTAATGCATCACAGGTTGCACTACCTGATATCCTGTCCTCATGTGTCGCTTCCAGAGGACTTATAGCAGCGATTTTTCCTGAACACCTTAGGGAAAATGTTAGAGTTCATGACCAAAATTTCATCTACGGTACCAAGCTCTGGGATAACCTAACGCACTCTGAAACCAGACCTAGTGTACCCCCAACAACTTCAGTTACATTGGGATGCCCCATAAGTGGAGAACATAGCCTCGACAATGCTTCAGATTGCGTTAGGGATAGATAGAGCCCGCCTCTTAGCAGTGAGAGCTCCTTATGCAGGTGACTTCCTGTTGGTTGTTCCCAACTCCTCTTTCCTTCTCAACCTATAGCCCATTAGCACAGGATGGTCTATAGGTCTATAGGTCCCTATTCTACCAGAACATATATATATTTGCGGCAGTGGATCGGAAGACAGATTCGAGTACCATGAACTTGTTTACTGTAGCTCCGAGGGAAAGACTGCAAGGGAGCCAACCCGACTATGCAGATCTGATGGCAACAAAAGAGTGCAAATGTTATCATCCTTCAAGTCTGGACAGACGGCAAACAGGTGGTGTGGGACTATACATGTGCATCCACTTGAACAGCTGACAGCTTCAGGGAGTTCCAGAAGTCTAGAAAATACGGTGAACTTGCCCATTATTATATGTTTGTTCCCATAGGCTCAGAGACCCTTGACCCATGGAGAAAAAGTGCAAGTAAGTTCCTAAAGGAGTTAGGCAAAAGACTTACCAGAGTAACTAGGGATCCCAGGGAGGATAGTTTTCTATTCCAGCGACTCAGTGTTGCGATTCAGAAGGGTAATGCCTGCTGTATACTAGGTACGCGCCCCAGCTCTGGGGAGCTGGACGAGATTTTCGCATTGTAATCTGTGACAAACACGTAGCAATACGTACTTGAAATGTATTCCTCAAACCTCGTACTGCATGTTCCATCTTTGTACGAGCGATGAATCTTTGAATTCTTGTGTACCATATTATGAAATAAAATACACCTATTGGTAAAAAAAAGATGGGGTGGTAGGGGAAATGGAATATTCAAATACCTTCAGGAAGAAATATAAATATTTTTCCTCAAACCCTTTTTTATCCACTTCTCCGAAGTTATGGGTCCCCCCCCCCCACACACACAAACATGGAACAGGGAGAGAGAGGACCTAGTAGTGATCAGTGAAGTGGCAGGGCCAGTAGCCATGTCTCTACCCCTGCAACCACAAATAAGTGAGTACAAATAGGTGAGTACACACACACACACATGTCCTACAACGAGAGGTTAAGGGAAATCTACCTGACGACACTGGAGGACAGGAGGGACAGCGGGAACATCATAACATATAAAATACTGAGAGAAATTGACAAGGTAGAAAGAGATAGGATGTTCCAGAGATGGGACACAGCAACAAGGGGTCACAGTTGAGTCACAGTGATGTTAGGAAGTATTTCTTCAGTCACAGAGTTGTCAGGAAGTGAAATAGTGGGGGAAGTGAGGTGGTGGAGGTAGGATCCATACATAGCTTTAAGAAGAGCTATGGTAAAGATCACGGAGCCGGGAGGGAGTGACCCAGTAGCTACCAGAAGAGGCGGGACCAGGAGCTATTACTTAACACCTGCAACCACAATTAGATGAGTACAATTAGGTGAGTGTACACATACACACCCATGTGGCTCACAGGAATGATAACAGATGCCATCTTTCCAACGGGATATCAGATCCTGAGTAAAGACAGAGGGAACGGAGGGGGTGGAGGAGTGACACTGCTTTACCAAAAAACAATAGGATGTTGATGAGCTGGAGAGAGGAGAGAGAAGAGAAGCAAGAGACGGCATAATAGGAACACTTCAGTCTGGAGGTCCCAAGAAGGTAATTGCAGTGATGTATAACCCATCACAGGAGGCCAAGGCAAGAGTATGATGAGAGTAACAGAGAGATGGCTGACACAATGGCTGAAGTGGCCAGAAGGGCTCATGCGAGCATGGCAAATCTATTGATTGTGGGTGACTTCAATCACAAAGAAATTGACTGGGATAACTTGGAGCCACATGGGGGCCCAGAAACGTGGAGGGGTAAGATGATGGAGGTGGTACGGGAAAACTATGTACCAACACGTAAGGAACACTACCAGAGAGAGAGAGGAGAGGATGAACCAGCAAGACTGGACCTATTATTCACCATGAGTAGTGAAGATAGTGAGGACATCACATATGAAAGACCCTTCGGTTCCAGTGACCACGTGGTTCTGAGCTAGTAGAGTTATAAGTGGAGAGGGAAGCAAGAAGGACAGGACGAATGAAGCCGAACTACAAAAGAGGGGACTACACATGCATGAAGAATTTCCTGCACGGGGTTCAGCGAGACAGAACTGGCAGGGAAGTCAGTAAATGAGATGATGGAATATGTGACAACAATATGCAAGGAAGCTGAGGGAAGGTTTGTACCCAAGGGTAACAGAAATAACGAGAAAGCCAGGATGAGCCCTTGGTTCACCCAAAGGTGTAGAGACACCTAAACCTAGTGTGCTAGAGAATGGAAGAAGTATAGAAGGCAAAGGACTCAGGAGAATAAGGAGAGCAGTCGTAGAGCCAGAAATGAATATGAACAGGTAAGAAGGAAGGCCCAAAGACAATACGAAAATGACATAGCAGCGAAAGCCAAATCTGACCCGAAGCTGTTGTACAGCCACATAAGGAGGAAAATAACACCATTAAGTTTTGGACACAATACACACAACCGAGGAAGAAGTGAACAGGCTGCTAAGCCAGCTAGATACCTCAAAGACGATGGGGCTGGACAACATTTTTCCATGGGTACTGAGAGAAGGAGTAGAGAGGCATTATGTGTACCACTAAAAATAATCTTCAACATAACTAAGGTATGGAAGACAGCAAATGTAGTCCCAATTTTTTTAAAAGGTGAGACACGAAGCAGACCAGTGTCACTGACATGTATAGTATGCAAAGTCATGGAGAAGATTATCAGGAGAAGAGTGGTGGAACACCTAGAAAGAAATGAGCTTATCAACGATAGCCAGCTCGGTTTCAGGGACGAGAAATCCTGTGCCATAAACCTACTTGAGTTCTATGACAGGGTGACAGCAGTAAGACAAGAGAGAGATTGCATATTCCTGGACTGTAAGAAGGCGTTTGACACAGTTCCACACAAGATATTAGTGCAAAAGCTGGAGGACCAGGCAGGGATAACAGGGAAGGCACTACAATGGATCAGGGAATACCTGTCAGGAAGACATCAGCGAGTCGTGGTACGTGGCGAGGTGTCAGAGTGGGCGCCTGTGATGAGCTGGGTTCCACAGGGATCATTCGTAGGACCGGTGCTGTTTCTGGTATGTGAACGACATGACGGAGGAATAGACTCAGAAGTGTCCCTGTTTGCAGATGATGTGAAGTTGATGAGAAATATTCAATCGGACGAGGACCAGGAAGAACTACAAAGGAATCTGGACAGGCTGCAGACCTGGTCCGGTAACTGCCTCCTGGAGTTCAACCCCACTAAGAGCAAAGTCATGAATATTGTCGAAGGGCAAAGAAGACCGCAGATGGAGTACAGTTTAGGGGGGAGGCAGAGACTACAACCCTCACTCAAGGAAAAGGATCTTGGGGTGAGTATAACACCGGGCACATCTAAGAATAGCACTCCAATATCTCAATAGGGAATATTTCAGGACCCTATACACCGTGTACGTAAAACCTTTATTGGAGTATGCAGCACCAGTTTGGAACCCACACCTAGACATGCACGTAAGAAAATTAGAGAAAGTGCAAAGGCTTGCAACAAGACTAAGGGGTATGTCCTACGTGGAAAGGATAAGGAAAAAACGACCTGACGATATTGTAGGACAGGAGAGATAGGGGGCATATGATAACGGAATATAAAATACTGAAAGGAATCGACAAGGTGGATAGAGACAGGGCTATAGCCATGATGGCTGCGTCATTCTTGTAGGATTTGGTGGTCCTGTGGGTTAAAGCGTCATGTGGTTCTCGCTCACCGTTAGACGGGACAGTACGACAAGTGTTCGAGTCCTCGGCTAGCGCAGTGTTGTTATTGATCAATACCACTCGTTTGTGGTTACAATATATATATATATATATATATATATATATATATATATATATATATATATATATATATATATATATATATACTTCGTTTTTAACCATGAAAACTCGATTTACATAGCTGAACCTTTCTCTTAGATGTTGTAAAATGCAAGTGTGAGGTGTGACTGACGCAGGAGAGCGCAGCAGGTGATATACTCACAGTAATGACTATACTTGTACACTAATAACTTCACACAATATTCTCGACCGTCTTAAATCCCTCCATCTTCTTTACCACTGACTTTCCCTACTCTGTAATTGCGGTACACAAAGTCCAGTACTTCGTGACTTGATTTGTTCTGGCTTGCAGCAGCAGGAACAGCAGTAGTAGTTACTGCAGGAGCAGCAGCAGCAGCAGTCACGTGTCGACCCTCCCTCACTCTGATATCTGCACATCGATTCTTCCCTCCATACGAAAAATGTCTTACATTCTTGATACTCCAGTACCATCTCCAACATTGTCCTCCTCCAACACTGTCCACATCCAACACGCTGCACCTCCAATACTGTCCTCCAACACTACCCATCTCCAACACTGACAACCTCCAACACTGACAACCTCCAACACTGACAACCTCCAACACTGACAACCTGAAATACTGGTACCCTCCAACATTGAAAACCTACAACACTGATAACCTACAACACTGACAACTTCCAACATCGCTAATATCCAAAGCTATCTACCTCCATCACTATCAGTTTTCATCATCGTTCACCTCCAACACTGCCCACCTCCAACATTGCCCACCTCCAACACTGCCCACTTCCAACACTGCCCACCTCTATTGCGACTTCAGAGAAAGGACGCTAGAAAATTTTGTATATATTGCTTTTTTATATAATTTTGTAATATTTATAATGAAAATGTCATGCTTTATATTATTATTTGACCTATTATATTAGCTTATGTACGTAAGTAAGTGACATGTAACAACCACACCTGTCGTTGTGCTCGTTGTTGGAGAGTTTTGATTGGCTGCCAGCACTATCTTCGAAGTAGAAATTACTCTCCTATGGCCTTCGTTACCCCCTTCACAAATATTTTTTCTTGAAGATTCTCAGGATTTTGTATCCTATTTATTCTCCTTCTCGGTCTATACTACGAATGATGAAAAGGAGCATTAGAATGATCCAGTTGGAATTGTAGTCAACTATGACATATGATTTGCATTCATAGAGTTTATAAAAAAAAATCAAATTAGAAAGATAAAAATTGCATTTAGTTTCGACCTAAATCTTGGTTTATTACCTCTGTTTTTGATAGAAGCCAAAAAAGAGGCTTATTACTGTTAATGACAGAATTGAATTTTTTTCCTGTCGAAGAGATCAATGCCAAGGAGAAAGCTTCTAACTTTATTTCTAAGCTGCCAGCAAACTATCTGCCCACTTGTTAAGTATTTCAAGCCAGGCGCAAGCTGGTACGAGTAACCAGATGTTGGAGCTGCTGGACTCTGATGCCTAGCTCCCTCTGGCTGATGTTGGTCGACGAAACGTATGTAGTCTCCATGCTCTGTCATTTGGTATGATTTAGACTTTATTTTGTTAGAATTATGTCTCTGTTCGTGAGCCGGGACATATAGCTTGTAACTGTGTGCAACTCTGTACACAGAGGATTATTTAGACAGTGATATTTGATATTTCCAGAGGTTGTGTGACGTGGAGACTCTTTATATCTCTGGTCCCGAGTTAAACTCTCAACCTAAATTCTTCTGGCATCTATGTACTGTCGCAGTCGTGGATTTGTAATTGCTGAACTTAGTTTCAGTAATAGCTTTATGCCTTCAGGGAGGATTTACTGATGGTCCCCTAGTTAAGGTCTTTGTCTCCTTGTCCCTGTCCTGATGCAGTGCTACTCTGTTTGCTTCGAATATTACTGTTGTTTGGCTAATGGTTCGTCATATTGTTCAAGCAAGCTGTTTGCCTCGATGGTCCAGCAGTTAGAATGACACTGCCAAGACCCTAAATAAGATTTTTACTGAGTCATACCGAGTATTACTGAGCACTTACACACACATACTGTTGCATGCAAAGAGTACGTCACCTTATTCGGAGCATGTTAAACACACCCACATAGGCTGCCTCACCAACCAGCGAACCATCTTGTTAAGGATTTGGTGATCGGGGCCCCATCACCAGATCAACAACTTGGTTCAGCCAATCATAATGTGGATCTGGCAATGGTAAAGGTGACGTGGATTCCACTCACACTTTTACCATTGTCATTCCCACCCTGAGCTGGTTGTTGCATGGTCGTCTCTGTCTCTTGGCTGCTGTTTTTGCCTTGACTACCGTGGCATGCACTAATACTACTCTATTGTATATAGTGTATATAGTTGTTCAAAACTGTAAATACTTGGTGAAGGAAAATACACATTCATAATTGCTTGGTGAAGGAAAATACAATTAAAAACATTTTCTATTGTGTTTCTTTTCTCCAAGCTCCCTTTTACACTCAGGATAACAGGCCTTGAGACCTGAGGTTGTAATACATACATATACATATACATGATTATGTAATTGTATTTCTCAAATTAATGAGTGAATCTCATAGCAACGAACCTGATGGTACACCTTAAGTGTATTCAAGTGTACACTTTATCTGAAATGTCTATAGTACTATTTGTATACAATTTGTGTATATTTGTATAAAAGTTTGTATAATAAGATATACTACAATATATGTGTAGCTTATCTCCTTGAATATTCAAGTTACTTTAATTGTAATTATTACCACCTAGACACATTTGTAATTGAAGATTTCAACTTATATTTAGTTGTTTATATTCATCCAGTTGTGATCCCAAAGTGCTATTGAGAAGCCACTTAATTTTTAACAGGATAATTAGACTACGATATATTCTGACAACCTGTTATGAAACTAGAAACAGGCTAGATACTAGATGGGGATCAATAAGTTGACCTAGTATTCTGTGGAGATGTCTATACTTCATAATATTGCATTTTTTAACAATGGGGGCCTGTCCGGGATTTTGATCCAAGATGTTTGACTAAGAGGTGGATGTGTACCTGTCCGATTCTCTTGATCCAAGGAAATGGAGATATATTAATCGGCTCTAACTCTTAAACAATCTATTGGGATCATAACCTCCTATAATCACACTTTTGTTGTAGACTGATTCTGGTGATATATGTTAGTGTAAAACAAGTAATTGACACTCTGACTTTGCCGAAGTTAATTTCATTAAAACTTCAGAGGTGTTAGCAGGTAGCTAAATATCTTGGTGTAAAATATCACACAAATTACACTGCAGAAATTGTCGGTGCGATAATTAGAGATATATTGTTCACTATTCATAGAAAGCTTCCTGTTTCCAAATCAGATTCTGAGAGCCTCGTGTCACAGTTATGTAAAATGTATGTGAGCCTACTGAAGCTCAGTTTTTGCTCACTTCTCATCTGACTGAGACAGAACAAAGTGTAACAGACAGTATGAGTCAGCACCATACTTGTTACACAGATACTACGCCTTAATATAGTAATCCTAGACCTGATCTAGACACTCTAGCAATGGCTGGAATAGGCGCTAGTCCTAATGAACATTCAGACAGATTCGTTAATTTCCCTACTCTGCTGAGTAGGGAAATTAACTATAGATAGAAAGAACGATAGATAGAAATTAACGATAGATAGGACTAGTGATGTATCGGATATTCGCATCCGCATCCGCAAAACATCCGCACAATTTCTTACATCCGTATCTGCATCCGCATCCATATTTCACAGCAAACAGATATCCGCATATACATCCGCATCCGAAATCCGCGGAACATCCGCACAATTTATTACATCCGCATCAACATCCGCGGAACATCTGCACAATTTCTTACATCCGCATCCGTATCCGTAAAATGAGTAAGACATCCGTATATACATCCGCATCCCGGATATCTAAATTTTCACATCCGATTCATCCCTAGATAGGACCAATAGGTCCTGAGATAGGTCCTATTGGTCCTATCTCAGAGGATCAGTTTAAGAGGATGGAAAGCCTAATACAGCTGCAGACTGTTCATATAGAGTCCCAGAGGAAATTGAGCGAAGAAGAATTCCAGAGAGATACTGTTCGTTTTGAAAGACAGTATAATAGATCAGACCTTCTTTGAAGATACGTAATGTGACCCCTTGTGAGCTGAAAACTCTGGCAAGTACTGTTATACCTTTGATATACCTTTGACGAATTTCGAGAGTATCTACTCTCTGAGCCCGGCCATGGGCCAGGCTCGTCTGGTGCTTGCTTGGTCAACCAGGCTGTTGCTGCTGGAGGCCCGCTGCCCCACATATCCATCACAGCCTGGTTGATCTGGCACCTGGTGAAGATATTTGTCCAGTTTCCTCTTGAAGGCTTCTACACTGGTTCCAGCCGTGTTTCGGATATCTTCTGGTAAGATGTTGAATAGTCTGGGACCCCGGATGTTAATACAGTGCTCCCGTATTGTCCCCACCGCACCCCTGCTCCTCACTGGGTTTATTTTACACTTTCTCCCATATCTCTCACTCCAGTATGTTGTTATGGCAGTGTGCAGATTTGGGACCAGGCCCTCAAGTACTTTCCAGGTATATATTATCATGTATCTCTCTCTCCTCCGCTCCAATGAGTACATGTTCAAGACTTGAAGGCGTTCCCAATAATTTAGATGTTTCAATGGCTCAATGTGAGCCGTAAACGATCTCTGGATTTGTTCCAGCTCTGCTATTTCCCCTGCCCTGAACGGGGCCGTCAGCACTGAGCAGTATTCTAAGTGGGGGAGCACTAGCGATTTGAATAGTGTCACCATCGGCATTATTTCCCTTGTTTTGAAAGTTCTCAATACCCACCCCGTCATCTTCCTGGCTGTTGTGATCTTTGTCTTGTTATGGTCTTTAAACGACAGATCAGCAGACATAATTATTCCCAAGTCCTTTACGTGTTCCTTTCGTTCTATGTGGTGACCCTCTTGCGTTTTGTATATAGTGTTCCTTTTGAGTTCTTCATTTTTTCCATACCTAAGCAGCTGAAACGTATCACCATTGAACGTCATGTTGTTCTCCACTGCCCATTGGAAGACCCTGCTTATGTCCTGTAATTTTTCAGTGTCCTCTACCGTAGTGACTTTCATGCTTATTTTAGTGTCATCTGCAAATGATGATACAAAAGTGTGCTGGGTGTTTTTATCTATGTCTGCTATGAGGATGAGAAACAGCAGAGGTGCCAGGACAGTGCCTTGGGGCACTGAGCTTTTGACCTCGCTGATGCTGGATCTTGCCCTGTTGATACAAATACCCCAAGACACCAAGTGTCTCAATCTCACAAGTGGCTTTTAGGGCACATTTAAATGAGATAACTGAAAGACCTGCAGAAAAATCTGATCCACAAATCACATCGGTCGTGGACCTACTTCTTAATCGTAATCTAACTATTCCTCTGTTTTCCCCAAGTATTTATTGGCCACATAAATAGGGACAACAAACAGTAATGAGTATCACAAACTGGTCTGGCGTAGAGACTTGTATTCACGATTCATTGGGAAGACCTCAGGACATTGTTGGCAGCCAGAACTAATTTGAAAACAGCGTGAGGCTCTAAGGTTAGTATAACATAGGGAGCTGTTGACGCCATGGGTGCTTAAGCTAGAAGAAGCTCCTAGCGTCTTTTAGCCTATACTATATAGACTCACTTGCTAGATGTCGCAATTTATCTAGTATCTTTACTCAATACAACCTATTTTAACCTATATTAAGGTCTAAAACTAGATTATTAATTCTAATATTAGTTGCTAACAATTTAAACCTACCTTAAAATGTAAATCTAATGATGAGTGTATATAACTTACGATTTCTGCTACTTGTAAATTTGTTTGGGTGGGTGCTAAGGGCTACTACAGCTTATTTACAAATGAACCCAGTCGGTGGAATTTCTTTGACTCAATAAATTTGCACATCCTCCCGCTGGCGAAGGTAGACAATAAGTCTAGATCAAGTCTGCCTCCCAGTGAGCCCTAGATGTGAGCGCTGTTGAAAGGGTCGAACAGATGCTCTGGTCTAACTTCAACCGTCCAGTCTCCACTGCATTTACCTCGAGAGGCAAGAGCTTGTTGATGGCCCTTATGGTCTCAACACCATTTATCCTTGCCTTTGCCATCCTGTTTTATCTGGGTGGATTGATACCACCAGCCCTAGTGGCCAGTATACCCTGGATGCCTGGTTTTCTATTAACACCAGGTCCCCTTGATTCAATGTCATCTTATTTCCCTCTGGGTCGGCTCGGTAAAAATGCTCTTGCAGAGCTGTCAAATAGCCATTACGCCACACCCAGTTCCATTGGTTCAACATGTTCACCAACTTATTGTGATTCTTGTGTAATTATTCATTGGTGGGGAATCCCTCTGGCCCATAGTAGTCATGCTCTCCATAGGATTGGCTCAAGACAGCTGGGAAAGGCTCAACTCTCCTTCTATGTGCTCATCAATCCTGATTTGCACATAGGTCAAGGGTTTGTTGTTAATTCTCACCTCCATTTCGGTCAAGACTTTCCTCAATTCATCGGTGTTCACCCACTTACCGTGCAAGACCTTTCGGATACACCTTTTCACTGTGCCTACCATGCGCTCATAGAAGCCCCCTTGCCAAGAAGCTCTTGGGGCTATGAACTTCCACTCACACTCTACCTTCTTCAGGTATTCACGCATCTCCTCCCTAGTCCAGAACGTTTCTAAAGACTTCGTCAACCGCTCTGAAGCTCGCACCATTGTCAGATATAACTAGTCGTGGACAAGAAAATCGGTCAGCAAACCTCCTGAAAAGCTTCACAAGAGTGTCAGTTGTCATATCTTCCACCAATCCCAAATGTATGGCTCGGGTTGTTGAGGGCCTACACCCTCACCCCCAGGATTTTTTTAGGGTGATAGCCCCAGTATAGTCTGTATCCACAGTTTCAAAGTTCCTGTCACTCTGCAACCACTACTAGGGCAGTGGTGGCGGCCCAGGATGTTGTAAGGTCCTCCTGACTCACGAAATCGTAATGACACTGTCGGCAGACGATGCAATTCCTTATCACCTTTTTGACCGTGGTTTAACCTTCAAGTACCCAGTAATTCTGACGGATGCAGGTAAAGGTATCTCCAGACCCCTTATGTATAGTTCTCTGGTGAGCATCGCGTATCACCAGGTCCGCCAACCACCCATCTTTCCCAAGTAACATGAAGCATTTGGCCCAAAACTGAGTTCAACATTATATAGTTTTCCCCTACATCTTATTAGTGCATGATTTAGGAACAGCCAGAAAGAGTGAACCAGATTATGTCTCCCTGAGTCTCTGATCAGCCCAAGACCAGACGTTTCGTCTGCTTGTCCAGTCGCCAGTCCCTCCTGGACGCCTGGAAATCTCTCCCTTTGGTACTGCTGGATCCCATACTCCCTAGGACCAGAGAATGACAGCTGGTGTCCTCAGCCTACATTATACATCTTTCTCACAAATTGGAACACTATTTCTGTGACTCCGACCAGTTTCCTCAATGAGGAGTAGCATTTGGGGTGAAACAGCTGGTTTCCCCACGAAATGTTCGGTGCAGTTGGTTACCTCTTCGAACTTCTGCTCTTGGCCAGCCTTCTGCGTCACCACTCTACTGATCAGGTCAGCTGGGTTCTGTTCTGTCGGCACATGCAAAATTGTAGATACTGACTGCAGTTGCCATATTTCTTTCACTCGATTCCTAACATATTGCAGTTTGGACCTGTCATTCTCCACCCATTGTAAGGTCACTTCCAAGTCCGTCCATACATATGTGTTTGCCACACTTAGGTTACTCAACACTTCCTTTACGTACCTCCGTAGTCTTGCTCCCATCAACATTGGTGTTAGCTCCAGCTTTGGGATGGAACACTCCTTTAGGTAAGTCACTCGTGCCTGCTCCCCTGCCACTAAAGAAGCTACTGTTCCATTTCCTAGGGAGAAGGCATCACAAAAGACATGCAAGTCATAATCTCGTCCCGTGTTTCCGAGGGATCTAGGGAATGCAAACTCGTGCAACCTCGCTAAATGCTTGATAACCAGATCCCATTCCTAACAGATGGTTTCTGGCAGTTCATTCCAGGTTCAGGTCTGTTGCATTAGCATTCTTCCTCGGGTGGTAATGGGTGTCAACAGTCCCAAAAGATCAAAGGCAGTCTGCACTTTACTCAATAGAGACCTTCTGGTTAGCTTCCCTTCCCTATCAGGTTCCCTCTTTATCCTAAATCTGTCTTCCTCAATTTCCCATTCGAGTACCCTAATACGGACATTACCGCAAGCACTCTGTAACCTTCATAATCCTGCTCCAGCATACCTAGCAACGTGGGATTGTTCATTGCCCACTTTCTCAATGGCATGTTAGCTAAGAACATCTCCCAATTAGACTCACGGTAAATGTCCACTAATAATCTCTCGTCTTAAGAAGTGCCCTGCATATTGTCTACGTAAAATAAAGTCTTCAGTAATTATTTAAGGCGACTGTCACAATGTGATATGTGGTAGTCGACGGTAGCCTGCAGCAAGAACGGGGAACTGGTAGCGTCAAATAAGACAGCCTTTAAACTATAAGTCTTGTTCAGGCAACTTGGCGTTTACCAACCACAAGACTCTCGTGGAATGCCTATCTGCAGCCCAGTGCACAGAAAGGCTTTACTAATATCTGCCGCATATGCATACTGCTCCATCTTGAAGTGAAGTAACACGTCTTCCAATATCTGTGTCATAGACGGTCCTGTGATCAGACAGTCATTCAGTGACAGCTCTCGAGGGTTAGCCTGCAAACTGCAGTTGAAGCCCACTCCCATGGGGGTAGTCACTGACTCCTTGGTGACTGCCATGTAAGGCAAATAATGGGTATTTTCTCCAGGACTGGCATGGGACATTTTCTCAATGAATCTGAGAGCCAACTGTTCCTTGATAATATTCTCGTATTTCCTAAAGAGCCCTTTCTTGGTCAGGGTGTTCACGAGTGAGTTCAGCTGACCCAGTGTCTTCTTAAAATTAGTGGGTAGAGTTGGGTGCACTGGGTTCCAGGGCATTTGCACCCAGTACTGATCGTCTTTGAACAACACGTGGTTCAAGTACTCCGGATAGGACTCTTCATGCTCAGGGGGCGGTTGATTCCCCATATTCCCCACCATATCCAAATCCAATAATTTATGGACTGGCTCCCCATTGGCCGTGCCGACCTGTTTCTGATAATTTTTCACGCAGTCCAACTTGCATCACTATCACAGTCTTAGTCGCCGGAGAGCCAGAACCCTCAATCCCAGCCGTCGCGGGGAAAGAGATGGTACCTTACCCCCTATAATATACCCTGCTGGGGTCCAATACTGGTCAATACCCTCCTTGATAGTCCTTGTGGATACAAATTCGTCCATGTAGTTTGCCCCTACCAAAATTCCCACATTCCTGACTGTATGTGTGGTAATATCTGGCTCTGCTGGCCTCACGCCTAGCTCCTTCAAAAGTTTAGCTGTTGCAGCCAGACCTTTGGTGGTAATGATCGCAGGTAACCTCTTCACTATCAAGACCGTGACCTCTCTGCGATGTCCACCCAATTTGACAGCGACATCTACAGTGTGTCAAGTCCTGGGTGGGGCCGGGCCGCCCTCCATACCCTTCCAAAGTCATGCTAACCTTGCTATCAGTTCTTAATTTCAACTTAGATGCTAGCTCCTGTTATAAAGTACCTTTGTGCCCCCGCATTGAAGAAAAGTCGGGTTGTTTCGGACCTCTTCCCGTTTACAACCACTGCCATGACGGTGGCTAAAGCCACAGAACCTTAGAATCTCTCGCTAGGACTCGACCCCCTGTCTATGCTTACTACATTGGCTACCATCTCGGGCTCGGATTTACTCTCCACTCTTTACTGAACTGTGCCCCCTCCCTTGGTCTGAGCTTCCCTCGTCTCATTAGAACATAATGCACTCTGCTTTGAGTGTTCCCCACAACACTTGAAGCAGAGTCGCTGGAGCATTTGGTCGTGTTTGGAATAGCTCAAACAACCTGAAGTCGAGTGCCTGGGGTGGTTGTCAGATTCTCCCCCTCACCTATATTCAGGTGAGAGACAAGAATTCCCTACCCTTCAAGGATTTGTTTTATTGTAAACCGGTTCGTTCGGTAACTCAATTTTAACTTATGTACTGTAGTGCTAGCCAGCTTCCTTTGAACTGTATGGCTAACGAGCCAGTCTCTCTTACCCCAGTCATGTAAATCTTTGAGGCTGTTTGTCAGACTCATAACATCAATGCGGAACTTCTCTAAGTTCCGACGGTCCTGACGACAAGCCTCTAAATCCAACAGCCGATACCATACAGCTATCTTTATTTCCTCTGTGTTTGCAAACATGTTCTTTGACTCTTGGCATGTTGGTAATTAGCATCAGTGGTTTGGTAGTATCGGACTGAATCTAAGACATTGCCCTTGAGGTGTGACCGTAAATACTGCAATTTGACCGCAACCGACAAGTCATTTCTGTCGTCTATCTGGGCCTTAACCTGATCCCAGACCGCAATGTACTCTGTCAAGGTTCCATGGAACGTTGGTAAACTTAACTAAGGCAATCTGAGCAACATATATATAATACCACTGATGATAATTATGCCATTGAAGCTTCTAGAGAGAAGCCAATTTTAATTATTTTCAATGTAATTATTAGAGCTATGTCAAAGATTCATCAACCATCCTTGCAGACTGTTGACTTAGTTGATGATAATGATTTGGTTCTATTCAGCAATGTAAAATTATATGAAAGGACAATATATACAAAATTCTTGCTGCATCCTTTCTCTGAAGTCGCAATGTCCCACTCGAACGACACACGGTCGCATTAGGTGGTGTGTTAAATATCTGACTCAATGTACACTTTTCTATATCAAATTATGAGTCACATGTGTGCCATGCACACTGAATACACAAATTTGATTCAGTGTCTCTGTCACTGCAGAGATGTACCACAGAATACTAGTGCAGTAGATTCGGCACAGTGGTGGGCGTATTTCCAGATGAGCATGACTCCCAAGTCTGAGAGGAGACATCTCTCACTCCACTATAACATAGTGGTAGTGGAATGAGAGGAGAGTAGGAGACGTCTGTCATTCCATTCTAACGTAGTGGTAGTGGAACGAAGGTTGAAGTGGCCTTGGAGGAGTGTAACTAGCAACGAATCTCGCTGCTAGTTATTGAATCACCAACATCACCGTAGATCCTATACATATCTTGTAGTATATCGTGTCTCCTTAATTATCCAAACTATGTTAATTGTAATTATTACCACCTAGACATATTTGTTATTAAAGATCTCAACTTTGATTTAGTTGGTTTATATTGATCCAGTTGTAATACCAAAGAGCTACTGAGAAGCCTCTTAATTTTAAAGGATAATTGGACTAGAATATACTTCGACAAACTGTTACAAAACCAAAAACAGCCTAGATGCTAGAGGGGGGATCAATAAGTTTACCTAGTCTTCTCTATAGATGTATATACTTTGTTGATGTTGCATTTCGTAATAATATCCAACAACGCCCCTCCTCCAACACTGCAAACCTCCAACACTGTCAACCACCATCACTGCCAACCTCCAACACTGTCCGCCTCCAACAATGCCAACTGACAATACTTCCATCCTCCAACACTGACAACCTCCAACACTGTCCACCTCACCACCCTTCATGACACTCATGACAACAATTATATTTCCACCGTGTCATATATCTGTGGCAATGTAAATAACTATTTCTCATTAATCCTTTCCTATATGTTCCCTGCCTTTCCTTTCTTCTGCCGGGGTGGGTTCTCTCCTACGAGTTTTTTTTCCCCACTGGGATATTGTCCTTCCCTCGTGGACCATTACCGCTCCTGCAGTGCTCCTGTCTCTGTTTTTACTTTTCTTAGACTACATCCACTACTAATAACACTACTACTACTACCACTACTATTACTACTATTACTACTACTACCATTACAACTATAATTATACTATTTCCTCTTCTCGTTCTATTACTCCCGACCCCGCCTCCGCCCCCTCTCGTACATGTATATTGGCTCTTTTTCCTTCGCTCTTTTGTGTTAGTTAATGTTCCAAGTCTGAGCGAAACGTCGTCATAAGTTTCACTCTCCTATGTGTAGGTTACTTTTGTATTGTTCCAGGCACGGAACAATATACATTATTATTATTAGTAGTAGTATTAGTAGTAGTAGTAATAGTACTAGCAGTATTATTATTATTAGTAATAGTTGTAGTAGTAATAGTAGTAGTATTAGTAGTAGTAGTAATAGTACTAGCAGTATTATTATTATTAGTAATAGTTGTAGTAGTAATAGTAGTAGTAATAGTAGTAGTAGTAATAGTAGTAGTAGTAGTAGTATTAAAGAGGAAGGTCTCAATCCGTCAGCATTTAAAGAACACCAATGGAATTTAAGGTAATCAGGTTGACCCAAAGAACTGAACGCTAGCACCAATTCCTTGGATTAAGAGACTTTCACCCACGTCAAGACACATCTCTTGACAACTCCTTCACAAGCACTTACAGTGCAATATACGAATATATAAAAGGGGATGTGCCAAGGTATCGGAATCGGCGAGTGTCTGCGTTTACGATATCGGTATCGGTGTAAATACTGCCGATACCAGCCAATACTTTTAAAATATTAATATTACACGTGTGCTGAAAGATATTTAAATTAAGACTACCTCAGATTGCGAGTGTTACTCTCATTCGCTCATATGCACGCACGCGCGCAGGTAAGAGGCGAGGCCCAGCAGCTGTAACTCGACCATTGCAACCACATGCAGCTGGGTACACACGTACGTACATACACACAGAGGATAGAGGGACGAAGAGTAAATACGATAACATACAAAGTACTGACAGAAATTGATGGGTGGACAGGGACAGATGGTTAGATTGGAATTAGGAACACGAGGGCACAGCTGGAAGTTGAAAACAGATGAGTCATTGGGATGTTAGGAAGAATTTCTTCAGCTTTAGAGGCGTCAGGGAGAGAAACGATCTAGAGATTGTAGCAGCAGATGCAGGATTAATACATTGCTTTAAGAAGTTATATAATATGGCTCCCAAAGCCACTAGAGAACCCTGCAGTGGGTAGTGAAGAGGGAGGGTCAGGAGCCAAGACCCAACCCTTGCCACCATCTATAGGTGAGTACACACACACACACACACAGTGGAGGCAGGATACATACATAGCTTTAACAAGAGGTACGGTAAAGCTCGGAGCAAGGAAAGAGTGGACCTAGTATCGACCAGCGAAGAAGCGGGGCCAGGAGCCGTGATTAGACTCCTATAATCACAGACAGGTGATTACAAATAGGTGAATAAACACATGCGCGCACACACGTATATTTTTAAGTACGAATGTTAAGGACATAACAGGGAGAGAGAGAGAGAGAGAGAGAGAGAGAGAGAGAGAGAGAGAGAGAAGAGAGAGAGAGAGAGAGAGATTAACTAGGAAGACAGGATCTTGCATTTACTATAAGTACAATTGACATCGTGATATAGAAAATGGGAGACTAGTGGTACTTACTACCAAATAGTACTAAGCTTCGTATTTCTAGTTGGACTAAATATTGAGTGTAGAGAAGCAGGTGAAGTTTAAGAGACACCAATTTTCGGAAAAGGGAACTTAAATGGCCTGAGATCATTCCTAAATGCAGTGCAGTGGGGGAGGTTACTGGAAGAAAAGTTACCGAATGAGATGATGGAGGACCAGCCAGGAGGTGCCAGGAGGTGCCAGGAGGTGCCAGGAGGCAGAAGAGAAATTCATACCCAAAGGGGTGGGAAACCTCAAAAGCAGAACCAGAAGTTTAACTAAAGATGCAGAGAGGAAAAAAGTAAGAATGCAAGAGGATGGAAAAACATTTGAAAGGTCAGGAGAGTCGAAAACAGAGAAGCGAGCATTAGAGCCAGAAACAAATTTGCAAGATTGAATATAGAGGCTGAGCAGCAATGTGAGCATGACATAGCAGAAAAAGCCAAGACTGAGCCAGAACTACGTCACAGCTACATCAGAAGACCACAGTAAAAGACCAGGTAATTCGACTCAAGAATAAAAGAGGAGACGTCACGGATAACGACAAAGAAGTCTGTGAAGCATTGAATAAGCCATTTAAAGAGGTGTCTCAGTTTGAATGGGCAATTCCAGAGGGCCTAGAAAAATGGGCACACCGAGGGGTAAAGGAAAATATACACACAATAGGGAAATAAGTTAAAAAATAAAGATGAGTGAGCTGGATACATCAGAGGCAATGGGCCTTGACAAGGTGTTACCATGGATTCCATGACAGGGAGCAGAAGCGCTACCTGGACCACTAGCTACGATCTGACACAAGTCAAGGAACACACGATAGCTGCCAGAGATCTGTAAAACAGTGAATGTTGTCCCAATATTTAGGAAATGAAACGGACGATATAAGCCCTGAATTAAAATCCTCAAGCACGTAATATAAGGTAATGTAGAAGGTAATCAGAGGGGAAGTTGTAGAACACTTGGAAGTAACTTCATGAACAGTAACTTGCTGAACATCTATGACAAAGCGACAGAAACGAAACAGGAGTGAGAGGGGTAGACAAACAGATAAATAGTTTGCATTTTCTCGACAACAAGAAGGCGTTTGATCCTGTAACTCAAAAGAGACTAGGTAAAACCTTGAGGTGCGGGCATTAGGACCAGTACTATTTTTGATATATGAGAATGAAATACCGGATGGGACTGAGATATGTATCTCTGTTTGCTGACGATATAAATCCAAAAAGGACCAAAAAAAAAAAAGAAAAAAAAAGAGCACAATAAAAGGTTAGAAATGGATCTACACAAACTGCAAGATTGGTCAGATAAGTGAATATTTGACTTCAGCCTCAGAAAACAAAGTAAGGAAAAGTGGGGAATGGACAAAAGAGAAAACACAGAGCACAGACTCTGGGAATAAACACTGCAGACCTCACTCAAAGAGAAAGACTTAGGGGTGAGCATAGTGCCAAGCATATAGCTGAATAACTTTTGTGGCTAATGCTTGTGTGACAAATTTAAGAGTAGCATCAGGAATCTCGACATTCTTCAGGCCCATCTTGGAGTACACACCAACATTGAAGCCGCACCTGATAAATTATGTTAAGAAACTGAAGAAACTGCAGAGGTAAGCAACGAGACTGGGCCCAGAATTAAGGAGTAAATCCAAGTTTTCCTAATTTAAAACCGGTATTTCTGGTTCTTGATTCGACATCCTCACTACTTGATTTGTGTCACCTTTATGCCCATCATCCGCTTATAAACATCAATCTTATCTCTTCTCATTCTACCTCTCTCAAGAGAGTAAAGGTTCAAGATTCTCAGTCTGATTTCTTATATGAGATTCCTTATACAGTGGATTAAATTTGTTATTCTTATCTCAGTGTTCACCAATGAATTTATATCCATTCTGTAGTATGGCGAATAAAACTGAGCTGAATAATTTAAGTGAGGACTTACTAGTGATGTATAGAGCTATAAAATAACTTTCGGACTCCTGTTACTTATACTTCTTGATATAAACCCGAGTAATCTGTTAGCCTTATTGAGCACACTTAGGCATTCTGTCTGCTTAAGCTCTACATCACCTAGTTTATATCTATGAAGGTTATTATCGTATCCAAGAACTAGGACTTAACACTTGTTCACATTGAACTGCATCTGCCACTTTTCAGACCATGACGGGAGATTCATCTATAACAACTTGCATTTGTGGTCACAGTGTGGTCCATGCTGACCTTCCTATGATGTATAAATATACCTAGTTGGATGAATCTTATTGTAGCCAGCTGGTCCAGTGGTTAACGCACTGGCCTGGAGTTTTTCGACTCACTTGCCATGAGTTCTAACCCCACCCATACCGTGGTTTGTTTACAGTAGTGTTATTACGTTTTCTTGAGTCATGACTTTAATTTGTCTAAATTCTGCTGAAGTTCATTGTCCTCTTCAGAATCCTATTTTTGTGTCAACAGCAAATTATCTCGTCACTCGTTATTCCTTCATCAAGGTCATTAAATGTAAATATGAACAACAATGGACCCAAAACTGATGCTTGTGGAACGCCACTAGTAACCCGTCTCTGCCTCCTGTTAGTCAGTTATACCATGATGGAACCTTACCTCCTATACCATGAGCTGCCACTTTTCTTAAAAGTCTTTTGTGAGGTACTCTATCGAAGGCCTTACTGAAATCCAAATAAACTACATCCAGATACTCAACACATTTCTATATAGCTGATATAAGAATAACTTCTTCAGTGTCAATGGAGCAGATGAGTCAAGTAAAACAAATATTGACAACATTGAGAATGAGATGAAAGAAACTCAGGAGAAAATTCTGCAGCTCAAGAACTCAGAGAATGCAGCTGGTATCCTAGCAGCTGGTATCCTAGCAGCATCAAGGACCATCGAGTCTGATGAAGAAATTACAGATGATGTAACAAGGTCTGGAAAAACTTGAGTTTGATTTAGATAAATGTTATGAAGAAATTGACAGCACATCACAAACATCTTCTTCCGGATAATTAGTATCCAGATCACCAAAAGCAGCACCCAAAAAAATCTAAAGCGTTTTTATTTCGTGTTATCAAGCACAAAAACAGAAAGATACAAATATATGACACTGGTATTATTGCCCAGAGAATAAATCCACCAGAGTGGTCGAAAAGAAATTAGATAGTTTTTCCATCTTGCGTAAACATAACCAATAAATATCTGACTTCACCCACCCCAGCTCTTTAGTAGAGAGTGAAGGATTGTTCACTGTTGGTGGAACATCTGTTCTCCTCACTGGAACAGATTAACTTCTGACAGTGGAGATATGTTCGTTCCTACACTTCAATCTGAGAATTTTAAATTTTAGCTTTTAAGAGTATAATGATAATCAATAAGAAGCGCTAAACCTACAAGGGTCATACAGCGAGGCAGGGAATAGTGCAGAATTGTAGAATAGTTAGAAAGAGTTAGAAAAGGCTGTGGGAAATGCTAGAAGTATCATCAATGATTGTGTAGTAAGTCAGCTGATGTGGAAAAGTCAAGGAGGGAAGCTTTTAAGAATAATATATACAATGTATATTTAAATATTTTATAATTTCAGGTATTAGACTAATGTATATTTTTTCCCTGTTTTTAAGTTTACAAACTTTAAACTGCATAATGTAAAATTGTCAGTTAATTCAGCTTAATAATGGGAACAGGTTACTCACCAAAACAAACAATACCACGGGTGGGGTTAGAACCCTCGATCAGAGAGTCTCAAAACTCCAGACTGAAGCGCTAGCCACTGGGCCAGCCAGCGGTCTGGAGGTTTGAGACTTTCTGATCGCGGGTTCTAACCCCACCCGTGGCATGGCTTGTTTGCAATCGTGTCATTACGATTTCGTGAGTCAGGTCACGTTATAAAGTGTAATAGATTTTAAGTTTCAACAATCAAGTAAGCTTTTTTAGACACAGAAATCTTACGTTTTCTTCGCCTCAGTTTAAGTCAAAGTACACAAGTGCCACAATAGAATGTCACATTAGTTTAACTTGTGTCCTTTTACTTAACATATTGTGGATAATTCAACCATTAATATTGTCTCAGTTTGTAAGGCTCACTGTGGTGCAGGTGATTAGTGACGAGTCCTGGTAATGTCATCTTAGAGAAATATTAAATTATATAATATTTAACCTTCCGGTGATACCTTGTGATAAATAAATATTTTCTTCCAGGGGTGTTGATGGAAAACCAACAAGATCGAGAGAAATAGCACTGTGTGTCTGTGGGTTTTACTGAGGAGTTTGCCGCCAGAGGAGTGGTTTGAGGTAATAGTCTGTGTAGTGATGTGTTCAGTCTTGATGTATGTGGTGTGAAGTTTCATGATCGAATGTTGGCATGAGTGTCTTATGTGTATTTTGATGTACTGTTATCATATATACCTATATATTATATATGTGTGTGGGGTGTGAGTGTGTGTGAGTGTGTGTGTGTGTGTGTTGTGTAGTGTATGTGTGAGTGTGTGTGTGTGTGTGTGTGTGTATGTGTGTGTATTGTGTGTGTGTGTGATATGTGTGAGTGTATGTGTAGTTATGTGTTAGTGTGTGTGTGGGGAGGGGAGTTGGGTGCTATTAAACAAAATCCTGTACTCGAATTTTCGGAGGGTCCTGGCTGAAATATGGTGGTGACACAGATCACGCTGCACAGTACATTCCTCTGTGCAGTAGCGTGGCGAGTTTCAATACAGTCGGTCATTCTATTGAAGTTATATGGGCATTTTTAGCTGCACTGTTGGTGCATTGTTGTGATTTTTTGTGTAACAGAATGGAAGCTTTGAAAAAAAAAATGTGTGTGTATTCACCCGTATTTACTCACCTATGTGGTTGCATGAGTCGAATCACAGCTCCCGGCCCTGCTTAAACGCTGGTCGCTACTAGGTCCACTCCCGGCTTCAAACGCTTTATCTTACCTCTTGTTAAATCTATGTATGGATCCAAGTGCGTCTGACAAAAGCGTTATTTCCATGTTTCTGTGATTGTGTGTGGGTTTATGTGTGTGTATGTGTGTGTAGTGTGTGTGTGTGTGTGTGTGTGTACTCACCTAATTGTACTCACCTAATTGTGGTTGCAGAGGTCGAGACTCAGCTCCTGGCCACGCCTCTTCGCTGTCCGCTACTGGGTCTCTGCTCTCCCTGCTCCATGAGCTTTATCATACCTTGTCTTAAAACTATGTATGGTTCCTGCCTCCACTATATCTTTCTCTAGACTATTCCACTTCCTGACTACTCTGTGGCTGAAGAAATGCTTCCTAACATCCCTTTGACTCATCTGAGTCTTCAGCTTCCAGTTGTGTCCCCTTGTTTCTGTGTTCCCTCTCTGGAACATCCTGTCACTGTCTACCTTGTCAATTCCCCGCAGTATTTTCTATGTCGTTATCATGTCTCCTCTGACCCTTCTTTCCTCCAGTGTTGTTAGTCCTATTTCCCTCAACCTTTCTTCATAAGACAGACCCCTGAGTTGTGGAACTAACCTTGTCGCAAACCTTTGCACTTTCTCTAGTTTCTTTACGTGCTTGACCAGGTGTGTCTGTGTATATGTGTGTGTGTGTCTGTATGTGTGTGTCTGTGTGTGTGTCTGTGTGTGTGTGTCTGTGTGTCTGTGTGTATGTGTCTGTGTCTGTACTCACCTAGTTGTGGTTGCAGGGGTCGATTCATACCTCCTGGCCCCGCCTCTTCCCTGGGTCACTCTCCCTGCGCCATGAACTTTATCATACCTCTTCTTAAAGTTATGTATGGATCCTGCCTCCACTACATCGCTTCCCAAACTATTCCACTTCCCGACCACTCTGTGACTGAAGAAATACTTCCTAACATCTCTGTGATTCATCTGAGTCTTCAACTTCCAACTGTGTCCCCTTGTTGCTGTGTCCCATCTCTGGAACATTCTGTCTCTGTCCACCTTGTCAATTCCTCTCAGTATTTTGTATGTCGTTATCATGTCCCCCCTATCTCTCCTGTCCTCCTGTGTCGTCAGGTCGACTTCTCTTAACCTCTCCTCGTAGGACATACCCCTTAGCTCCGGGACTAGTCTTGTTGCAAACCTTTGCACTTTCTCTAATTTCTTTACGTGCTTAGCTAGGTGTGGGTTCCAAACTGGTGCTGCATACTCCAATATGGGCCTAACGTACACAGTGTACAGGGTCCTGAACGATTCTTTATTAAGATGTTGGAATGCTGTTCTTAGGTTTGCTAGGCGCCCATATGCTGCAGCAGTTATTTAGTTGATGTGCGCCTCAGAAGATGTGCCTGGTGTTATACTCACCCAGAGATTTTTTTCCTTGATTGAGGTTTGTAGTCTCTGGTTCCCTAGACTGTACTCCGTCTGCGGTCTTTTTTGCCCTTCCCCAATCTTCATGATTGTGTCTGTGTGTGTCATGATTTTGCACTTGGTGGGGTTAAACTCCAGGAGCCATTTGCTGGACCAGGCTTGCAGCCTGTGTCAGTGTACTCACCAAATTGTGGTTGTGTGTGTGTGTCTGTGACTCTGTGTCTGTGGTGTGGCTGTGTCTGTGTGTCTGTGTCTGTGTCTGTGTCTGTGTCGAGTGTCTCTGTTAGTTACCATTTTGTCCTAGGCACATGTCGATTAGACACTAGGCCTGTTGTATGTATGTGTGTGTGTGTGTAACGAAACACTTCGAAATGTTTCGGCCCCGCCGGGAATTGAACCCAGGCCCTCCGTGCGTGAAGCAAGAGCGCTAGCCACCATGCCATCGGGGCGTGTCTGTGTCTGTGTCTGTGTGTCTGTGTGTCTGTACTCACCTATTTGTACTCACCTAGTTGTGGTTGCAGGGGTCGATTCACACCTCCTGGCCCCGCCTCTTCACTGGCCGCTACTGGGTCACTCTCCCTGCGCCATGAGCTTTATCATACCTCTTATTAAAGCTATGTATTGAGCCTGCCTCCACTACATCGCTTCCTAAACTATTCCACTTCCCGACCACCCTGTGACTGAAGAAATACTTCCTAACATCTCTGTGATTCATCTGAGTCTTCAACTTCCAACTGTGTCCCCTTGTTGCTGTGTCCCATCTCAAAAACATTCTGTCTCTGTCCATTTTGTCAATTCCTCTCATTATCTCATATGTTGTTATCATGTCCCCCCCTATCTCTCCTGTCCTTCAGTGTCGTCAGGTTGATTTCCCTTAACCTCTCCTCGTAGGACATACCCCTTAGCTCCGGGACTAGTCTTGTTGCAAACCTTTGCACTTTCTCTAGCTTCTTTACGTGCTTGGATAAATGTGGGTTCCAAACTGGTGCTGCATACTCCAGTATGGGCCTAACGTACACAGTATACAGGGTCCTGAACGATTCTTTATTAAGATGTCGGAATGCTGTTCTTAGGTTTGCTAGGCGCCCGTATGCTGCAGCAGTTATTTGGTTGATGTGCGCCTCAGGAGATGTTCCTGCTGTTATACTCCCCCCAAGATCTTTTTCCTTGATTGAGGTTTGCAGTCTCTGGCCCCCTAGACTGTACTCCGTCTGCGGTCTTCTTTGCCCTTCCCCAATCATCATGACTTTGCCCTTTGTGGGGTTGAACTCCAGGAGCCAATTGCTGGACCAGGCTTGCAGCCTGTCCAGATCCCTTTGTAGTTCTGCCTGGTCCTCGTCCGATTGAATTCTTCTCATCAACTTCACATCATCTGCAAACAGGGACACTTCGGATTCAATTTCTTCCGTCATGTCGTTCACAAATACCAGAAACAGCACTGGTCCCAGGACTGACCTCTGTGGAACCCCGCTCGTCACCGGCGCCCACTCTGACACCTCGCCACGTACCATGACTCGCTGCTGTCTTCCTGACAGGTATTCCCTGATCCATTGTAGTGCCTTCCCTGTTATCCCTGCCTGGTCCTCCAGCTTCTGAACTAATCTCTTGTGTGGAACTGTGTCAAACGCCTTCTTACAGTCCAAGAATATGCAGTCTACCCACCCTTCTCTCTCTTGTCTTATTGCTGTCACCCTATCGTAGAACTCCAATAGGTTTGTGACACAGGATTTCCCGTCCCTGAAACCGTGTTGGCCGTCGTTGATAAGCTCATTCCTTTCAAGGTGCTCCACCACTCTTCTCCTGACTATCTTCTCCTTGCATGCTATATATGTCAGTGACACTGGTCTGTAGTTTGGTGCTACGTTCCTGTCTCCTTTTTTTAAAATTGGAACTACATTTGCTATCTTCCATACCTCAGGTAGTTGCCCCGTTTCGATAGATGTGATTAAGATTGTTGTTAGGGGTACACACAGCTCCTCTGCTCCCTCTCTCAGGACCCATGGAGAGATGTTATCCGGCCCCATCGCTTTTGAGGTGTGTGTACTCACCTAATTGTACTCACCTAATTGTGGTTGCAGGGGTCGAGACTCAGCTCCTGGCCCCGCCTCTTCGCTGTCTGCTACTGGGTCTCTGCTCTTCCTGCTCCATGAGCTTTATCATACCTTGTCTTAAAACTATGTATGGTTCCTGCCTCCACTATATCTTTCTCTAGTCCATTCCACTTCCTGACTACTCTGTGGCTGAAGAAATGTTTCCTGACATCCCTTTGACTCATCTGAGTCTTCAGCTTCCAGTTGTGTCCCCTTGTTTCTGTGTTCCCTCTCTGAAACAACCTGTCACTATCTACCTTGTCAATTCCCCGCAGTATTTTGTATGTCGTTATCATGTCTCCTCTGACCCTTCTTTCCTCCAGTGTTGTTAGTCCTATTTCCCTCAATCTTTCTTCATAAGACAAACCCCTGAGTTGTGGAACTAACCTT